>WAAG01016757.1:0-34112 GCA_013390105.1 Tichodroma muraria
CTTGAACACTTCCAGGGATGCTGTTATTTATTGCAATGCTATTACAGTTATTGCAGTGAGACAATAAACAACTTTGAAGCAGTATGTGGTTTGGATAAGACCTAAATGTGTACCTGTTCCCACTTTTGTAGGCAATCCGAAAGGGAGCCATGGGAAGCCATCAGTATGTGGACCTTGAGGCAACAAACTATGATGGTGAGTAGTTAAGAGTTTATAATTCACAGACTTACTGGATAGTACAATGTTTTATAGCTACTGATAGGAATGTAATAAAATGCAATATTCCTTTTTCGGATGGAAATTTACAGGTGCAATTGACTTGTCTATCAGATGAAAACATGGTTTGTCCATGTCTGTCAGGACCTCTTTTCTCTTACCAAACACAGCAACCACATGAATGGAGAGCATAGGTTGTAACTGGTCATTGTTTATAACACCGGAGTGCCACCGTTCTCAGTGGATACCAAAGCCAGATTCTGTTTTATTTGGACCTCTTTTCCATAAAACAACTCTTTCTAATGTACGTTTTGTAAAAAAATATATTAGAAATTGATTCTTTCATCATCTGCTGGCTGAGAGCTCTCAGTAGGCTGCTACTTCACGCTTTTGTTGCTGGACAGTCTGGATCTCAAGCAGTTTGGAAGCAGTCACTGTCACCTCCCAATACGGAACCGTCCCTGGGCTTAATGGGGATGGAAGCTCCTTTATCCAGCTTCTGAAACAAGCAGGCAGTCAGTACTTCTGTATTGCATTTGTTCATTCATGATAACTTGTATTTTATCAGGTTTGACAGCCTTGCACTGTGCAGTTCTGGCCCATAATGCTGTGCTGCATGAACTGCAGAACTGTCAGCCACCTCACTCACCTGAGGTCCAGGAGCTTCTGCTGAGAAACAAGAGCCTGGTAGAAACCATCAAGATCCTGATACAAATGGGAGCCTCTGTTGAAGCAAAAGTAAGTAAAATACCTTAGTCTGAAGTGCCAGATCCAGAGAGGATGTGGAAGCAGAATGTCCCTTTCTCCCACGCTGCATTTCAGCTTTATTACAAAGGAAGTAGACTAATTTGAAAGCTTCCCTACAGACTAATTTACCCAGATGGGATAAGAATGCTGCATTTATTCAGAGCAAGGTATTATCAATGCAAACGAACCCTGGGGAAAGAGGGAGGTGACAGTCTAATCTCTAGACTAAGAATGATGCTATGCTGCCTGCAGTGAGCAGTGTTGTAAAAGTAAAAATATGTTTGGAGCACTTCGAGGTAGCCACAGTAGTAGGGTGCTGATGACACCTTGTTCTTGAACTGGAAATTTTAATTAAAAACTGCATACCTGTGCAGTTCAGGTCTGTGGCATGCCAGACCATTACTTAGCCAAAATATCAAATATTATATTATGTAAGCTTACCTGCAGATGAGATCAGGTTCCATTGTTCATTAGATGTTGATATTAAATTATATATATTCAGATTCACTTTTGATGAATTGTAGTGCAAGTATGTTTGCTCAACACTCTGCAGTTGCTTCGCTTTCTCTTTTTATTTGTCTGCGCGTTCCCCCTGGATAGGTGAAGCACCTGCAGGGAAGGCTAAGTAGTTTCTTTTTTGATAGGATCGCAAAAGTGGTCGCTCCGCTTTACATTTGGCAGCAGAAGAAGCAAACCTGGAGCTCATTCGTCTCTTTTTGGAGCTGCCCAACTATCTCTCTTTTGTGAACGCAAAGGTATGGTGATTTTTTTCATAACACGGATAGAGAGAGAGAGAGGCTCGTGCCCCCACTTTTCCTTCATGGAGTTGCTTTGTGGTCCCCAGGCTTACAATGGCAACACAGCCCTGCACGTGGCTGCCAGCCTGCAGTACCGCGTGAGCCAGCTGGATGCTGTGCGCCTGCTCATGCGCAAGGGAGCCGATCCCAGCGCCAGGAACTTGGAGAATGAGCAGCCAGTTCATCTGGTTCCTGACGGCCTTGTAGGGGAACAGGTAAAAAATTCCTAGCAGCCCTTTCCTTCCATCTGTCCCTGTCCACACAAAAGCTGTGTTCCACTCCAGAAGTTTCTTTGGAGTCGAGTTGCAGCTTTCAAGGGGAAAATTTAGCAAATGCCATTTTATTCTTTAGATCTTTAGCTTCAAAGTCAAGATCGGGCAGAATATACAGACCTGAAATTTTAAGTTTCATGTGCAGCTTTTATTTTTTTCATCTCAAAAGCTTTTACCTGTCAAGATAGGCTTTGTCTCTGTAACCCTGCAATGTACTGGAAGCAATATTCCTTCTTTTGCAGATCTCACTCAGTATGGCCTGAGTTCGTGCTTTTAGTGCTCTTGTCAGAATTAGTAAGGACAGTTCTTAGGCCTGAGTAACAGATGAAGAACATCCCTTTTTGTTACTTGATGAAAAAAATGATTCTTGACCTAAGACTAGTAACTTAAACACAGCTGACTGTTGCCTTTCATTGGTTCAAATGCTGTAAAGTGGGATCATTTCTGGTGTAACTGAACTTAGGACTTAGGCTTGGATAAATGAATGCAGAACTGGATCTAGGGTTTTTTCAGATTGTGACTAACTCCAAGACGCTGAATACTGATGGTTTTGTCTTTTTCTCTTTTCCAGATAAGACGTATCCTCAAAGGGAAGGCGATTCAGCAGAGAGTGTCGCCGTTTTAGGCTCCATGTCTCTTGGAGCTCAGCAACTTACACTCACTGTCAGTCAGGCAGTCCTAATGAATCTGTAAATAGAGCATTTGCCTCATGTGGGCAAATGTTAGTTGTTTCTATGAAACAAAAGTATTTTGTTCACTATTATATAGTGGGTTACATAAGAGTGAAAAAAACCCAAGCCCAACAATCAAATTTCTCCAGCCAAAAGGGAATGCTTCATTCCCAAGTATGTGAAACATTTTCCTGGCTACCTGTATTTCCTGTATTTCATAGCTATGGGGAGACTGATTTTATTTAAACAGCCGTACAGATAACTTCTAGACAAGGGCAATTCTATGGGATTTTTTTTTTTTTTTAAATTTTAGAGAGGGCTCATACAGGTCAAAATAGCAGAGATTATTGTTGTGTTTTTAGTAACACTTGAATGCAAGAGCAATTAAATATTTTTGAAATTGAACATTTATTTATGTAACTTTGTGTCTTTGTTCCAGTGTCTTGTGCAGGATTGTATATAGTCACTGACATTATTGTACAGCTGTATAGTTCTATATTGATCACTTGGAGAAGGATCTGAAGAAACAAGTTCCTTGATCTTGAACTTGTAAATTGCATACACGGTTTTAATACTATACTGGTGCAAATTGGGTAGATTGTTATTCTGTAAATTCTGTTGAAGACTGAGGATGGACAGTAAAGCTCAATTGTCCCTGGCACTGATTTGTGCAAACTTCTGTTAATAAAACATGAAAAGCTGTGCTTCTTTGGGGGACTGTGTCAGTTTTTCTCATGCCCAGTAGGGGTTTTTCTTGTGATAGAACAATAGATTGAGAGAAGAGGATCATGAATTTTATAGCATGTATGCAACTTGTACTTTAATGGTTATGATCCTGATTCAGTGCAAGTGCTGGGCGTGCACTTCACTGTCGATGCATGCTGAAATCTCTCAATGTTAATTATAATACTTCAACATGTGTAAGCCTTACTAGTGTTGGTGGGGCTTAAGCACATGCATAAGTAGCTTGCTGAATTGGGCTCTAGTTAATGCTAGAGACTTAATGTTTTCCACCTCCTAAGCAGAGTTAGTCCATTTATGGTTTTACCTTATAGGTATAGTGGCTAGCAAAGTAATATCTGAAGTTAACAGTTTTTCTATTTTTAATAATTATTAATGGAAAATATATACTAATGATGCTGTATACTTGTGTTCTGTTGGAAAAAACTTCCTTCTACTACTTTCTGAATGATCCACGCTGGGCTGTAATCCAGTAATATGTTCTCTGTATGGTCTTTGCTCTTAAAACTGTTTTTTCATCACATGCAGTTCTCTGTTGTAACCATTTAATTAGTCTGATTATGCTGTTCTGGCAAAGTATGTCTTGTAGACAAGCTAAATGAAAAAAATCTGGTATTCGAAAGCTTAGTTGCAATGTATTTCTTGAAGGGTTATGTGTAACTTTTGTTTGAATAAACATGCTAATTCAGTTTTGGTGGTTACTGTGTGTGATACAAATAATGACAAAGAAATCAAGCTTGAAGTAAAACTGATTTAGCATGGTAATAGTGTGGGACTGAGAAGCCATTTGCTAAGATGAAATGAAGTCTTGCCATCCTGCTGTTTATGCTTTCTCTTGTTCGATGCTGGTGTTCTGGGTCATGCACTGTGCAGTTGTGTTGTCTGTGAATTTAGTAGGTATGCCCCAACTCGAGTTAATAGTCACCAGGTTGGAACCTGAACACTTGCCCCTGCAGACTCGAAAGAATGATAGCAGTTCTGACAATATCTTCTCCCCGTGACTTCCTTGATCCTCAGTTCTGGCAGCTCCGGCACAAGTGTCACCCTAGCACAGGTGGCAGTCTGTGTTAGGAAATAGGGCCGTACGTGTGGGGAGGGGCTGTCTGCCTCACAGGTGGTGACAAGATGGTTCTGAGCTGGCAGCGACCCTGCAGGGGGAAGAGCTGTCATCACAGCCTGTCCCAGCAGAGCAAGGAACTGGAGAGATGGCAATAGTTGAGATAAAAGTGGGTGCAGCATTAGGATGTGTAGGAAAGGAAAGGAAGAAAACCAAGAGGGCTTCTGTGTAACTGTATGAACCTGTCCACCCTGCCTTACTGCTGCATGTAGTGAGGGTGAAAGTGTGGGAACTGGAAGAGGTCCAGAGCTGTGGAGGAGCTTCCTTGCAGGGAGCAGCAGAACTGAATGAGGACAGTCCTGCAGAGCCGTGACAGGCCAGAGAAGCGGAGTGGGGATGAGCTCACTCTCCCTTCCAGCATGAGAGCTGGAAGCTGTTGATGAAGGTATGATGCACAGAGGAGGAAACAGACTTGAATTTCTTACTAGGATATGCAAAGATGAAATGGCACCTCTTTATGTGAACAGCTAATTGTGTCTAGATTGTGTTGAAGATGCTGTCATCTGCACATCTCACTGCGAGTGACCCTGCTTGGGTATGTTATGCAAGGAGCCTGATAGTACTGTTTCCAGTTAATTTTCATTTTCTTTAAAAGAGATGATTACACAGGAAAAAGCATTGCTGATGAGATATTCTGACCCTTCAGATCTGCCTTCTCTGACTGCCTGGCACTCCTTTCTGGGTGGCATTGACTGAGTCATCTCACGTAGGGATTAAATACTCTGGGCTTGTAAGGTTGGCAGAGCACTGGCACGTGTTCACCAGTGCTTGAGCATGAAGTAGGTGAGAGGCATTTAGCAAGCAGTGTGGTGCTTTCTGTGGCCCTTGTGCCCTTCTGCAAGGGGCACTCCTGGCACTCCAAGTTAGAAAATTCCTAGGGAGAGGCTCTAGTGTTTGAAGCTAACTTCATCTGCCTGGAGCGTGATGTCATTGTCTGGAGAGTTCAGTAGGTAATTTCACAAGAAAGCATCCCTGCTCTAATTGACTCATTTCTCTCTCCTATGATCTTAGGAAGGTTTAGCATATCTGACCCAATTTAACTAGCTATTAGGAACAATTCCTTTTTACTGAAGGCCAAGTGACACTAAATATTTAGCAGGCTAATAGTATTTCCCTGATAACTTATGGTTCTTGGGAAGTGCTGAATAGCTTTTATTGATGTGGATGTAGGCTCATAATTTATTTCACTGGTTGCAGTAGAGACAGAAGAGACTCTGGCTTGGTTCCGAGTAGGAATATTAAGACACATGGTGCTTTGTTCCCAGGATGTTTCTGATTTGTCTAAGTAAGCCATACCTCAGTAAAGGGTTGCTTTTTGATTTTTGTGGGCTACTCATCTGGCTGAAGTTATGGAAGGTGGCAATCCATGATTTGCAAGAAATGTGTTCTACTTCTGGAGATGGAAAATGCACATTTCCCACATTTATTGCTCATTTTATATTTTTATCAGAAAACAAAAACATAACCAGGAAGTATATTCTTAGAAAGGTTGGGTGTGGTAGAATTGACTGTGAAGATATGACATGAACTGCTTGTTCTTCTTACCTCATAGTTTGCTTGTCTGCTTGTCTTTCTTTTAAAAATATATATGCTCTTCTGTGTAAGGGAAGAGCTGAGGATAATTAAAGTGCAGTGAACATGTAAAAATAAAGAACAGGTTCCTACAATTAAGTATCTGCCAGAAATTTACCTGGTATTTCAATGCAGTCAAATCCTTCTATTGTTATCTATTACTTTTCTTGAGGGTCTGGTGATATTCTTGGCCTGAGATACTGATGGCTTGGGAGGGAATGCTCGTCTGTAGACAGAGCCTATATGGTCATCTCTTTTACTGGCAAAATTTCCTGGCTGTTCTTGGCAGTATTTCTTTAGATCTGCTTCCTGATAGCAAAAAATCTCAAGGCAGCACTGATGAAATTGGGAACCACATTAGTGCAGAAGTCCTACACCTGAGGTTGTCTTCTCTTGTAACAGTGGAATTTAGACTCTGGTTTCTTCTTCAGGTACCTATCTCAGTCTTGTGGAGAAGAGTAAAGTATCTTGGGCTATGTTTTCTTAGTGTCTGCTTGTTTTCAGCTTTTGTGATTGAGGTTGTCTCAATAAATCTTTATTTTACCTGGTAATCCTTACTCTTAGCTCTGAAAATGTGATCTAGGCTGTTTTGAGAGTGATTGCTGTACTAATTAACCTATACCTCACATGTGTTTTTCCCCTTAGTTTCTAGTGAAATTTTTCCCTTCCCCTTTGCTAGTCCTAAGGCCTGAGGGAAAGATGACTAAGGTGGTGCTTTAGATTTAGAGAGGGGAGCAGACGATTGAAAGAAGTTGCACATTGCTTCTGTAGTTGTGTCTGGGCTGCCAGGCAGACTGAAGTCTGAGTGAACTGTCTTGTGGATGCAGTGCAAAGATGTTTTTGCGTGTACTTAATGGAAACTCGTAGTTCTGTTCAGATGGTCTGGGCCACATAGGTGACCTTTTGGTACCACAGTGGGTACTATCTTTTTCTAAGGTACATCGTGGTATCAAATGCTGTGTATTGGCCCCAAATAAAAGATTTCTTCAGCAGTGCTGAGTTCTTTCTACTGACTCAACCTGGGAGAGAGGTAGAACTGGAGTCATTTCAGTCCATGGCTCCTTAGGACAGCCTTCGGTCTATCTTGAGGCTTTTGTGGGAAGGCCCAGAGCTGCCCTGTAATCTTCAGAGCCAGGCTTGCCATAAAAAAGGACGGGGACTCTATAAACACTGCTATTCATGGCTAGCCAATAAACCCTGAAGAGTTGAGCATGTACATCTTGTTTATCCACAGGCAGAACACAGGTTCTTGCCCAAGGACTTTCACTCCGCTAAAAACATCCCAGTAAGCGATGCCAATAAATTGGGCATTTCTATAAGAGAATTGAAAGTTTGAGGTCACCGTGATGAAAAATCCAGAGAGGTACTTGTGGTGCTACCTGAGTCCTTTGCACTGTGCTGCAGTTGGACGTACAGCGTAGGAGTAAGAACTGGGTCACCAATGACAGCCCACATTCATTCTGAGGGCAAGGGTTTTGGGAGCAGTTTGAGAAAAACCATCAAAATAGCAGTGTGCTATTATCATTATTAATCCAAAGATTTCCAGGTGGCTTCAAAAGCCAGTAGTAATCACTAGTCCCATTGGCTAGATAAGAAACCCGAAGCAGGAAGAAGAAAAGTTCGTCTGAAGAGACTCAAAGAACCACAGGAGCTCCATCCAAAGACTGTGCAGGCTTGCAATTAGCCTTCTAGATGCCTGTTCTTTCTAAATTTGCCAAATAACTCAATGAGTAATGACTTATCTATTGGTCATTCATGTTGAGTTCAGGTGTTTTGCGTGCTCAGTTTGGAGACCCTGCCTGCGATACTGCTTTTGCTTACAGCTAGGATTACCAGGCTGTTTGGAACAGCCAAATCTTTGGACAATGCCTCAAAAATGAGCTTTTTCACCCGAAAATTTAATCTTTCTAAGACCCAATTGCTGGAACATGAAGGGAAAAAGCAGACCCAGACTAGGAAAAAATGCACCAGAGCAAATTGAGTATGCTACGATGGAAAGGAACTCTGAGCTAGACCCATGATCTAGACTCACTGCATTTTGTGAACACTTGAGGCAAAACTAGGGAAACCTTTAAGTGAGGCAAAATCTTATAAAGACATTTATAAGCTATATTTGAAATAAGTATCATTTGCAAAGCTAGTCATGAACCATGATTGGTCATTAATGGACTTCTTAAAAAATAGAAGAGGAGATAAGTCAAACCAAGGGATAAGCACGTGTCTTAGTGGTTTGAGCTTTCAGTGGCACTTAAGACATCACTATGAATGCTCTGATGGAGCTATATGAAACAAGTCTTCCTGCTGGGATAAAGGTCTGGAGATTGAGCTCAGGACATGGATGACTCATCAGGAAGTAACAGTGCTAGTGGGTCGGCTGCTCTGGTGTTTGGGACAGATGGACCTCTCTTAACAAAAATAAACATAGGAGGTGAAAAGAAAGTCTTGAAAAATTAGAAGGTAGGATAGGATGCTTTACTGCTTTTTTTTTATTTATTATTATTTTTACACAGCTTTTATCCACTTCTGTTCTAGCCCCTGGCTCTAGTCTCAGGCTGGTATGATTATTCATTTTCTCAAACTTTCTCACACATGTCTGTGAATAAAAAACATGCATATGTAGAGTAAGTTTATAATATGGATCAATTTATTTTTGTATTCTGTAGGAGAATTGTATGTATATATATGCATGCAAAATGTCAGTATGTAAAATGTATTGTGTGGGAGTACATAAGGCAGCAAAACTCTTTCAAGAAGATGAATCTTTTTATCCATGAGTAATTCATTACTTTAGAAGTTTTTACCTTCTTTTGTTAAAAATAGAAACTTTTCCCATGCCGTTCTCTTGAATTTGCAAATTGAATGCACTAGTGAAAACCAAAACACTGTGAAGAGTAAAAGTTGGGTCTCTAACTTTTCTGGTTAGAAACTTTTATGGTTTTCTGTCCTGAGAATGACTGCCAATGTAGACTCTCCCATGCCTAATGAGGATGAAGCACATTCCTTGGCTGCTGGTAAGGACCCTAAGGTCCTCCCTCTTTCTTGATAAATCCATGAATCTTGATGTCTGTAGGAACTAGTAAGTCTTGCCATCTCTTCTCTGTTTCCATAAGGAGAACGACCCTAGAAAAGGTGTTTTGCGTGTACCTCGTGGCACAGAGTGTTGAGCCAACACTGCAAAGGGTTGATCTGCCACCTGGAAACCAGCATAAAATGCACCAGTGAGTTCTAGTCCTCACCCAGGGCTGAAACCTGTCTGTGCAACCTGTAGTGCAAAGGCAGGTACCTTTGTACTTTATTATAGACACAGTAAACAAAGAATTTTTGTTTCTTCTTCCTTAGCTGTCATAATGAAATTTTATTATTGCAGTGGTTTTATCTGCCTTCTGATGAACGTGAATGTCGTTAGCCTCTTTCCCACGCTCTCTGCATCCACGTCTCAAGGTGCGTCTCTTGGTTCCACGGCAGCCCTTCCTTTCCGTGCCCTGCGTCCCCAGCTGGAAGAGCAGGCTGGGCTGCGGTGGCTGCGGCTGGGCCCGGGGACAGCCGGTGGGAGGGAGCACTGGGACAAACCTGACCGGCGGTCGCTGCCCGCTCGCTCCCTGTGAAGCAGTCTGGGCTCAGGATTGGGATTTTCAGACTTGGATGTGGAGAGCAGTGGGGTGGGTGCGCACTTCTGTCTGGCTGGCTTTGGCCACTGGGCTTGAGTGAGAGAGAGGTATTCTTGCTGCAGGGACAGCAGCAGCTGTCTCCTGTTTGTCTGAGCTGGACAGAGCAGGAGCACCAGGAACATGGCTAATAAGCTTCATGTGCTTTCTAGGAAGGTGCTGTAAAGACGCAGCAAGAGCTGTGGGGAAGGCAGCCTGCTCCTCCTGCCTTCCCGCTCCCAGGTTGATGCCTGGACTCCTGTTTCCCTGCTCCCATGGGAGGATGGTCATTTGCTCCCCAGGCAAGAGCTCAGTTGTCACTCCATGACAGCTATGAAGGCCTCTTGCCCCTCCTTCATGCTTGCCTGCACTCTGCAGGCACAACAGTGGCACTTTCCTTCAGGGATCTACTGGTGGCTGCCACCCTCCCCCCACCTTGTGTCCATTCCCACCCTGTCCACCCCATATGTGGTGTGGCTCTTGTGACAGCCTTTGTCCCAAGAGCTCTTGTTTGAGACGCTGGGTGCAGGAACAAGTGCAATAGGGACCCTACTTCAAAAAGATGCGTCTTCCCTGATCATTGGCTTGATATCTTCCCAAAGGCCTCCTGGCACAGATGGGTGTTCAGGGAAGATTTGAATAAAGAGAGGGAGGAGACCTGAGAGCTCCATCTGGGATTCCATCAGCCACTCACCATTTGTGTACAGGCTTTATGTGCTGCTGTGGCATTGTCCTTGTTATCATGCTGGTGGCTCTGGTTCTTGCTCTGCCTGTTTATTTTTATTTCATTGTTGAATTTACTGCTCCTGAACTCTTTATTCTTGTTGGCTCCTGATAAATTACTGTCTCTTATTAGCCTTAAATTACTTCCTCTTAACAACCTTAAATTATTTTCTGCCATCATATCTTGGTGCCACATCTTCTTAATTAGTGTTGCCATATTAGTAGAGATTCTTCTGTGCCTTTGTTAAATCCATTAGCTTCTGGCTTGTCTTGGCCATTCTCTCATCTTTTCCTACCCCTGCTTCCCCATCCACTTGTATCTTTCATTGATACTATGGGTCATTCTTCCTGTTATTTCCTGTTAGCCTTTATGGTCCTACTGCAACCTCTGGCCTTGTAGGGTCCTTCTTGCCTTGTTCTTTCACAGCCTTACATCATACCTGCCTTTTTTGGGCACTGAAGGGTGTTGGTCAATTTATTTTATTCTTTTCTTTCTCTTCTCTGTTTGCTTTTATGCATTCTTTGATGTGCTCTGTCTGTCCAGCTTACCCCATCCCTCTGATTTCTTGCTTTGAGAGTGGTTTTGGTTTCTTTTTTCTACTGGTGTCCCTATTCCTTTGGTGGGATACACTTTGCAACTTCTTCTTCCCCTTTGCTGACAAGCTTCATTTTGAGAACTGTTTTTTTTTTGTCAAGACTTGTTCTGATGACTCTTTGTTGACCATTTTCTTAAGCAGCTTCCAAAAGCCTCTGTCTTATTGTATTCAGTTCACCAACTCTAGCTCTGGTACTTGTTTACCACAGAATTATGGAATGCTTTGGGTTGGAAGGGACTTTAAGGATCATTTAGTTCCAGCCCCTGTGCCATAGGCAAGAACAACTTCCACTACACCAACTTGCTCAAAGCCCTGTCCGACCTGGCCCTTTCCTGATTTTCTGCTCAGGCTCCTACTTGGAGCGCTGTTTCTGTGCTCCTGCTTCTCCTGGCGCCTTTGAGTGTTCCACCTCTGAGGAGCTTAGGCTTACCAGTTTGCTACAGCATTCAGTGTCCATCACCACTCTGCATTGTGGTCTGTGTTGCTGTTCCCAGAACTGAATCCATTTCCAGCCTCACCACTGCATCCATCTTCTCTCCTGACCGTTTTCTAACTTCTGCAAATCCTACCAGCTTTCCTTTGTAGCGCCACCAGCAGGTTTCCTTTTGTGTTCGCTACTACTGAAGTGTTGCCTGTGGAAAAGGCAAATTGAAACTTAAGAGACTAGAAGAGGAAGGAAAAGTGGTCAAACCTAGAAACAGATAAACCTTGTTGATGAGCCTAGAATTAATTTATTCTCCCATCTTAGTCTCTTTTTCAAATTCCTCTGGTCGGCCTGCGCCTCACCTTCCTGCCCACCCTGCACGTGGGGCTGTGTCTAGAACAGTCACCCTGCCTCTCATCACTGGGGCCAGCAAGTTCCACAGTGCTGCCCTTTCTTTCCCAAAACTGGAGCACAAAGAATTCCAACTGCTGTCTGTGTTTACCCAGAAGTGTTTTCTTGGCTGTGCCACGTCTTCATGGCCTAGGCCATGTGCCTCATCGATGCAGTTGACAGAGGCTGGCGAGGCCAGGGTGTTTTGCTGGTAGTGGGGAGCCATCTGCAAAGCAGCCTTTGCTCAAGAGTCTCATCTCCCCCGGCCAGCGCTGTCAGTTCTCAGGACCCGTCTGCTTGCTCCAAGCATTCGGTAAGATTGCGGGAATGATTCTGTCTGTGTAAGTCATTAGTTTAACTAATATTGTATCTCTTTATTGTAAAAATGTTCTTTGAGGTTGATTAATGAGGAGTGGGAGGAGGTAAAATGAACTCTGGTTTTGCAGGTTCCTTTTCACCATTCCTTTAAAACAAAATTCTTGTAATGTTAAAAAAAAAATAAACCCACTTAAAAGAAACCTCTTCTGCTTCCTGTGGGGAGACTGTTTCCCACAGAAAGTTGTACCTTATCCCCCCCCTTTTTTTTTAAAAGCAAGATATTCCCTGTATGTCCATATCTGCCAATCTTCAGTCTCTCTCTAAACAAAGTGATAACATCTTGGATCACCAGGATGTATGCCAGTGGCTAGTCCCTTCAAAACACATCAGGTGCATAACATAAGGTATGGAAATGCTGTGATGTCTCAGAGTGGGGGACACAGCTTTCTGACTTCCCTTCTGCAGTGCCGTGGCAGCTGCCAGCTCCTGCCACATCTCACACAAGGGCCTCTTGCACAATGTGCTGTTGACTCAACAATAAATCTCAGCAGACTCTCAAGATGTCCACATGAAAATTACTCTCTCTGTGAAGAAACGTGCCTGAGAGTGAGTGTGGTGCCCAGCTCTCCCTGTGGTACCCCAGCTGTACCCCAGGAGATGGGAGGTTGCTGTTGCCAGGGGCATCCCGGTGTGCTGCTGTGGAGGGGGTGGCACAGCCCCTCTCTGCCCAAAAGCACCTTCTGCCAAGCCTGGTAGAGACCTTGCAGACTGCAACAAGCCCTGGAAGAGCTTCCTTAGGTGTGGTTCTTGACTGTCATGTCCTTATCAGAAAGCCGTGGGGAAGTTTGTGTTAGGCCTATTCTCTTGCTAAACAGAAGTTCAGCTTCCAAGTCTATCAGCCCAGCTGGAAACTTCATTCCAAGTGGAGGTGCCTTAGGGGAAAAGCAGTGTAGAGAGACCCTGCAGCTCTTGTAGCCTTCCTTGTATCCCATTTCTAATACCACCAGACTCTTTTGGTGCATGGCTCAATAGCACCTTGACTGTGATGGTGGGGGAGGAATTCCTGCTTAGCTCTAACAAAGGTCACAACTGCAGCACCCTCACAATGCATTCAGTGCTCTCCAGTTATGCTAAAGATGGCCTTTTGCTTTTTCTCCACAAGGCACGTGCTAACCAGAAAATAAGGCCCTACTAACCAGATTTGGAAATACCTGGTCATTTTGATTGTATGATACACAATGGCCTTGAAAGCAGCCCTGGAGCATCTGTGTAGGGTGCCCTTGCTCACAAAGGTTTTTTCTAGGTGCCTCGCGCTGGCTGGGGTGAGGACGGGCTGTGAGACCGATCATTTAACTGCAGAAGCTGAGACTGGGCGGCTGAGCAGAAGACGGATGAATTCGCTCAGAAGAATGTGTGTTTGGCTGCAGCCCAGTGCCTGTGTGCCTTGGCACGCCGTGCGCTGGGATGGGTGAGGAGCAGGAGGGGCAGGTGTGGGGGATAGGCCTTGGCCCCACGGCAGAGCGAGCGGCACGCCTGCTCCGATGGAAGCGGGTGGGAGGTGATGGGAACCCGGGACGTGGTTGGCATGGCTCAGCTTGCTCTCTTCTGCCCTGCCAGGCCGGGGCCCTGGTACTCCCTGCTGCTGTGCTCCTGTTCCACGTTTTTCTTGTTGCTTTTCTTTGCTTTCTGGTGAGATAAACCTTGTTTCGGAGGGGGAGAGAGAGTGCTGCAAGTGAAAGAGGTCTTCATCAGTGGGGAAAGCAGAGTCTCGTTCTGAAAATCTTCTCTTCCCCTTTCCTACTGTCAAAGGAGCAGCAAAGCACTTCCTGCATCCACGCAGGAGCTTGCCTGAGATGCTGGCACTAGGAGGATGCTCTCAGGCTCCAAGGTGCTCTCTTGCAAAGCTGTCCGTGGAAATGTGTGTATGAGTGCATGGGGAGGGCCAAAATACAAAAGCATCCTGTTAGCTCTGCAAGGGAAAGCTCATCACCGCACACAGCCCAGCCTGGAGCTGTGTGCAGATTCCTGAGGCAGGCACAGGGATAGAGGTCTGGATGATGGGGATTGAGCTTGGTGTTAATCATCACAACATCACAGTAGACTCCCAGTGTCTCTAGTGTAGGGATTTTGGAAGAGTGACTCTCTGGGTGCTATCAGAAGACATGTAAATGCATGCAGAGCCAGCTCATGCACCCGGCAGGGAACAAGCCCTCCCTTAAGGAAGGAGTGGGTGGGCCTGCTAGTTGTCTGGGCCTGAGAGGTAGGAAACACCCCAACATCAGTCCTGGCTCCAGAAGTAGGCAACACAACTGTGTTGGTAACTTCAAGCTGTGCAGGGATTTTTGATGGCCCTGCCCCACACTGGTTCATTCCTGTCTGGAAGGAAAGAGATGTTTTTCTGCAGTGGGCAAAGGGGAGCTGTGATCTCCTCTCCATTTCAGTCACATCCTTTTTACAGCATTAACAGTGGCCCTGGCACAGTCATCCTGGGGGGATGAGGGGCCTTCAATGCTTTCTTGACATTTCTTTATACATCAGCTGTCGTCTTTGTGGCATGGATGTAATAAGGGAGTCCTCTCCCAGGAGAAGTCACAGACAGCAGGGGTAGCTCAGTATTGGGCAGAGTGGGGGATGCAGGGGCTCTGCCGTGTCCCCTCTCCCTCTCTGGGAAAGGCTGCTGAGGTGCTGGGTGCCAGCAGCACCCTCTCTTTTGGGTGCTGGAGGCTTGGGCTTGTCTGCTTCCCTTGGCAGCAGTCCAGGTGACTGCTCCAGTGTTGTCCCCATGTCGGTCGTACACAGCTTCTCATGGCTGCTGGTGTTGGGGGGGTTCAATAATGTGTTATTTCGGGGAGGGACATGGTGGCAAGGTGCCAGCACATGGTTAGGAAAAAAATCTTGTTTCCCTGAAGACTGTTTCTCTGAACAGAGTGCCCTAGTGAAAGGCCTGTCTCCACCAAGAAGGGCTTGACAGTGATCCATCCAAGGTTTCCAAGCACAGGTGCCAGCTTCTGCAGGACAGAGGATGTCAGAAAGTGGTGGGAATGGACCCCAGCTCTGACTCCTTCAGGGATACAGGTTGAGGCACTAGGTTTGCCCCATCCTTCCTCATGCCCCCTGCCACAGATTGCCACCTCCTTGGCTCTGCCAGGTGTTGAATGGCCTCAGTGACTCTTCCCACACATTCTTTTTAAGGGGTTATTTTTAACCTGGACCCCTTCAAAGTCTGCTCACAGGTTTGATCCCGTGGACAGCTTTGGGGTCCCATTAAGAGAGACAAGCCCTGCAGCTTGGGGATGGAAGAGCAGCAGCATAGGGAGGAAGGAGATGGGTAAAAGAAGCTGGCTGCTGTGCTGCAGTCACCTTCTCCCAGACTGCATGGTGAGGGGCTTGTGCTGGGGATTATTTGGCCCATTAAGGCGAAGTGATGCTGGCTCAAGGAGCACTGAGGCCTGATTAGCTGGGTGGTGGTTTGAGATCTGCTCCTGATATGGTGAAATCCTGAGAACCTTGTGGAGATGTGAAGGGCGGTGAGTTTTTTTGACCGGCTGTAGAAGGGTGTGGAAGGCATTCCTTGTGTTTCTGAGAGGTTATAGCAAGTGCAGAGGGTGAACAAAACTTGTCAGTTGGTAAGACAAGGCTATAATTAAAGCCTTTCAACCTCCTTGCCTGACCTAATTTCTCTTAAATCGAATCTCACATACTTTTAAACTTTGCCTTACCCAAGGATAAATGCAAAGTAATGCAATTAGGTTCAATGAAAAAACAAATGGTAGAAAACTGATCAGTGATAGAAATCTGATTTGATCTCCTATAAAGTGGTGGTCTTCCTGCTGCTTGCCTTAGCAGAACCTCAGTTGCCAAGTTGGACCTTTGCCTCATCTATCACTCAAAAATATAATTTCCCTTTATTTTTAACACCCAAAGCCTCCAACCAAGCAAATACTTAGTGTGCATAAAGCTTGCACCAAACAAACCAGGACAATTTCCCCAGCATTGCAATTAACTTCCAACACTATTCCTCACTGTCAAATAGCTGGGATATTCTTGCAAGATGACTGTGGCTCACCAGAGCCTTGAGGCCTCATACAGGGCTGCTCTGGCCACTTCTCCTACAGCAAATATTTTTTTTTCCTTCCCCAGGTGGGAAAGTTTTCCATTTTAAGTGTGAGCACATCTCCCTGAGTAGCAAGGGCACACCTCCTCCTGTGAGAGCGAGGTGGACTGGCTCTCCTTGGTGCCCAAGTGTTGGAGGCACAAGATCATAAGTTGTGGGATATCCCTTTGGTGAGCTGGAGTCAGATGTCCAGGCTGTGTCTCCTCCCAGCTTCTGATCCACTCCTGGCTCACTCATGGGCAGGACAGGCTGAGGAGCAGAAAAGCCCCTGATGCTGTGTAAGAACTGCTCAGCTGTAACTAAAGCATTAATGTGCTCTCAACACTACTTTGGTCACAAACCCGAAGTACAGAACCATATGAGCTGCTATCATGAAGCAAATATCCCAGTCGAAACCTGTACACCTCTTATTTCCAGTGGGGAGGCGAAGTCAGAGCTTTTATCTTGGTATTTTGTCATAAAAGGACAAAAGATGGATGAGATTTGTAGGTAAAATCATAATATTTCATTAAACCTACTGTTACAACTGCAAAAATATAAGACACCTTTTGGAATAGGGTAATTCTTTGGTTTTGGGCTGTAGGCATGACAAGTAGGGTTTTTTCCATCTATACCAATTAGCTTAATAAAAGACAAGTTTGCAATTGTGCACTCAGAGACTGAGTGCACAATTGCAAAATTGTGCAGACTGCCTCTGTACTACTGATGCTACAATGAGGTAAGAGGTATAAAAGCAACACCTGATGAGGAGGAGACCTGCAAGTATACAGTGAGCGTATAAATCAAGTCAAAGAAATGAACAAATTAACCTGTCAAATTCAATAACTCAACATGGCATGTAATCCAAAGTTCAGCTTTGTATAGGCTTTTATTGCTTGCTCAGGATCAACTGCTCCAGTGCCCTGCTGCTGTTCTTGTTTCTTTTGAGTGTGTTAGTGCTGCTATTCCAAAGAAGTAATAAAACTTCAAGAACTGGACTTTGGGTTTACATTGTTTGTGCTTGGGAATTGAAATTTTTTAATGGAATTTTTCTTTATCACCTAGAGAGAGAGTGTGTGAGAGAGAACAAGCAAGAGGCAGATTTTTACATATCTGCATCATCATGAATTTCAAAGGGCTTTACAAATCCTACTCTTCCAAAATCTACTAAAATGCTGTGCTTTGCATATGATTATATGAAGCTCATTAGTAAGAGTACTAATGAGCCTCTACACACCCGAGGCAGATAAATGAGGTTCCAAAGTAAAATGATTTGCTTAAGGTCAGACTCCTGAAAGTTGACAGCAGAGCTGGAAATAGAAACTATTGTTTCCCACTCCCTTGTACCTTATTCCCACGGATGGAATGTGTTTTGTTTTTTTTTTTTAAGATGAAAACACTGCTGTTTTTTCATGCTGTTTCATTTCTTGTGTGTTCAATGTAATCTTCACAAATGCAAATGTCTTGACCTAGAGCTATATAAGGCCTTCATTAAAGACTCTCCACAACACCAGTCTTCATGCAATTGTATAAAGCAGAAAGGGTAGCCCAATTTAACAATTCCCACGCCTCATAAAATGATTGGCCTAGTTTCTTTAAAGTGGGTTTAAGCTATAGCCCCCAACATGATTGAACACGGAAGCCGCACTAATAATTGTCTATCTTCTGCCATTAAGGTAGTGAGTTACTGGGGAGCGAGGCAAACAGTGCTCGTCTTTCATGCACTAATAGACAGTTTTGCATGTTTTTTTTATCTTCATTTTCAGTCTGCAATGGAGCACAGTGACCTTCCTCCTCCCTTCTCCTTTGAGGAGCTGTTATTTGGATGGGGATGAGTGCAGGGAGGTGTAGAACTGGTGCTGCACCAGAGAAGTTGCAGTGTTGGCATCCTGGCTCTGTCCTGGATGTGGGCAGCCACTGAAACACCCAGTGCCCATGTTGCAGAGAGAAACTGGACATAGTGTTCCCACTCCTGGATTGGAGGCANGTGAGAGAGAAAACAAGAGAGTGAGCCTGCCAACAAGCCTCCCATGTTAATACTTGTGTGTACTTCTTAGCAGGGCACATGTGACTTTGTGCCTGCACGTTTTACACCATTCCTACACACTCTTCCTATCCTGAGCCCATTTTAAACTTGGATGTCTGGAGACACAAAATCATTCCCTGGGATGGCAGTGCTGAAGAAGCCATTGACACCTGTGGTCATGGCTTGCCAGCCTTTGTGGTGCTCGTAACACAGATCGTCCCTCCTTGCGCAGATGTTTTTTCCACCAGCTCTCCAGCCAGCACTGGTAATGCTGGCAAGAGCAGCAGGGTCTAAGAAGTTTGCTTGTTGTATAAACCAAATAAATAACTATACATTTTCCTACTTACCTCAGCAGGGCTGGATCAAATGATGGCCAAAGAGTTCAAATACCTCATGCTGATTGAAACTGGGTTTTTTTTGTAGGTTATCTGAAAACAGATACTTCAATACACTGAGACAATAGCAATAAAAGCTGTAAAACGGTGTTCTTCTTTTGGCACTAGCCCATTGTAAACAGTGAGCTACTGGGTTTAATGAGGCAGTTCTGTACCATCACCTTTAATAACTGAATGTTTGTCTCCCGGCTATTCAGGTGGGCTATTACTGGTATTTAATATTACTGGCAATGTTGTATATTTTGTGCCAGTGCTGGCAAAGAACAAGGTGATTCTTCCAGATAACAGCCTTGCAATAGTATGTTTCTGATTTTAACTGAGCAAAAGGCCAGGCAAAGCCACTGCACGCTTGTATCTAGCTTTGCCTTTTCCTTACAAACTTTATTTCAAACGCTGAAGGAGTTAAATTAAATAATTACTGGCATAAGCATGTTGATTCTAGATTCTGTTATGGCAAACACAAAAATGTATTGACCTAAAAGGTAAATGTTGATTGAAGCAGAAAACTGACGTCAATATGAACTACAAAGTATTTTGTATCTTGATGTTTGGCACATGAACACCATAGAATATATATAGTGTGAAATATTTAGGTTTGTTTTAATTAGATGTATGATAAACTAGTGATTGGGGTTCTCATTTCAAGCATAACAATTTACAGCATGATGAATTCTGCTGAAAAACCCAAAATTTTCAGCAACAGTTTGGAGGGCTGAGCAAACTGTCAAATGACACTGATGGGGTTTTCAGAGAAAAAGATTCATATACTCTGCCCTACTCTTTTTCTAATCAAAAAGACTCATTAGTCTGCCCAAATTTTCAGGGTGATTTTTTTTTTTCTGACCAGCATTTTTAATAGAAATACTTCCTCCTCACTCAGAAATGTGCTTGATGAAGATCAGTTTGTGGTGAAAGATGTAGATACTTGGTTCCAGCACCGTGACTCCCGCCCCTGTAGATGTGCTGGTGCTGGTTTGGGATTCTCCCCCTCCTCTTTCCTCCCACAGCCCAGACCGGGCCCCTTGCACAGCGTACCCCAACACTGTCAGCCTTTCTTTGTGCCAACCAGTAGATCTGAGCTCATGATCTTCTCTGTCTGCAGTTCTGTACAGCACTGAATTATCTCCTGAGAGCTTGGCAGCTCTGGGAATGTTGGTCTGCTGAGGACAGGGTGGCAGCAAGGTTGAGTCTTTGCGGCATTGTGGGTGGCTCAGAGAAGTCCATCAGTGTGCTTACTGGTGGGTCCAACAACACTTCCACCATGTACAAAACNAGTTGTTAGAGAGCTGCCTAGTAACTCCTGGTTATCCCATTCAGAGGGCACTGCCCCTCCATAATGGTGTGCTTTGCCTGCCAGTGGTGAAAACTCTGTTCTCCTGCCCCTCTCTTCATGAAAGCCTTTTCTTCCCTGCTGTACATACATGCCTTTTCCTCACTTCCCTGAACAGCTGTTGCTCTTGTCAACAATTCAGAGTAAGGCCAGTGAAAGGGGTTTTGACAATTCTAGGCTTGCAGGAAGGCTTGTGGCCCAGAAAAAAAAAAATACACACACATATANAGATCGTCCCTCCTTGCGCAGATGTTTTTTCCACCAGCTCTCCAGCCAGCACTGGTAATGCTGGCAAGAGCAGCAGGGTCTAAGAAGTTTGCTTGTTGTATAAACCAAATAAATAACTATACATTTTCCTACTTACCTCAGCAGGGCTGGATCAAATGATGGCCAAAGAGTTCAAATACCTCATGCTGATTGAAACTGGGTTTTTTTTGTAGGTTATCTGAAAACAGATACTTCAATACACTGAGACAATAGCAATAAAAGCTGTAAAACGGTGTTCTTCTTTTGGCACTAGCCCATTGTAAACAGTGAGCTACTGGGTTTAATGAGGCAGTTCTGTACCATCACCTTTAATAACTGAATGTTTGTCTCCCGGCTATTCAGGTGGGCTATTACTGGTATTTAATATTACTGGCAATGTTGTATATTTTGTGCCAGTGCTGGCAAAGAACAAGGTGATTCTTCCAGATAACAGCCTTGCAATAGTATGTTTCTGATTTTAACTGAGCAAAAGGCCAGGCAAAGCCACTGCACGCTTGTATCTAGCTTTGCCTTTTCCTTACAAACTTTATTTCAAACGCTGAAGGAGTTAAATTAAATAATTACTGGCATAAGCATGTTGATTCTAGATTCTGTTATGGCAAACACAAAAATGTATTGACCTAAAAGGTAAATGTTGATTGAAGCAGAAAACTGACGTCAATATGAACTACAAAGTATTTTGTATCTTGATGTTTGGCACATGAACACCATAGAATATATATAGTGTGAAATATTTAGGTTTGTTTTAATTAGATGTATGATAAACTAGTGATTGGGGTTCTCATTTCAAGCATAACAATTTACAGCATGATGAATTCTGCTGAAAAACCCAAAATTTTCAGCAACAGTTTGGAGGGCTGAGCAAACTGTCAAATGACACTGATGGGGTTTTCAGAGAAAAAGATTCATATACTCTGCCCTACTCTTTTTCTAATCAAAAAGACTCATTAGTCTGCCCAAATTTTCAGGGTGATTTTTTTTTTTCTGACCAGCATTTTTAATAGAAATACTTCCTCCTCACTCAGAAATGTGCTTGATGAAGATCAGTTTGTGGTGAAAGATGTAGATACTTGGTTCCAGCACCGTGACTCCCTCCCCTGTAGATGTGCTGGTGCTGGTTTGGGATTCTCCCCCTCCTCTTTCCTCCCACAGCCCAGACCGGGCCCCTTGCACAGCGTACCCCAACACTGTCAGCCTTTCTTTGTGCCAACCAGTAGATCTGAGCTCATGATCTTCTCTGTCTGCAGTTCTGTACAGCACTGAATTATCTCCTGAGAGCTTGGCAGCTCTGGGAATGTTGGTCTGCTGAGGACAGGGTGGCAGCAAGGTTGAGTCTTTGCGGCATTGTGGGTGGCTCAGAGAAGTCCATCAGTGTGCTTACTGGTGGGTCCAACAACACTTCCACCATGTACAAAACGAGGGCAAATTTTACTTTTCCACGAGATCCTCACTGTCAGAGTGCAGAGAGAGGTCATGGCTGGTGGCAAAGGGGTTGTGTGAGCAGCTTCTGGCTCCTAAAAGTGAGGGATGGGGCTGGGTCCCAGACAGTGGAGGTGCTTACAAGTGCTGGCTTGGATCCTGGGGATGTGGGTGTACTGAGACAAGAGATGGCCAGGAACTGGGATGGTTGCCCGAGGCATGTGAAGGTGGAGCACGAGGGGGTGGTGCGCCTGCAGCTCTGCTAGGGGCCATGCTTGAGTAAACTACACTTAGGATTAGACTTGTAAATGTCCCAAGCAACCCATTTTGATTCACAAGGCTTCCCCCTGTCTGCACTGTGTGCGAAGCCTGGCCAAAGCCCTCGCTGCCCCTCCAGCAGGGATGTTTCTCCAGCCGTGAGATCTGCATGTTCAGCAGCTGTGTCTGGCACTGCCACAGAGCCTGCTGATGAATCTCGGTGGATCAAAGCCCTCAAGCACGGGCTTGGGCTTCCCTCTGCATCTGTGAATTGACTAAAGCTTGCATTTATTTTTGTGAGCCCCCAGTGAGGGCCATAAGAGTGGATAGCGTAAACGTGTGTGCTCCAAAGCAATACCCATCAAAAGAAAGGCAAGACTGAAGACATAAAAAGGAAAAAAACCCAGCTCTTGGTTTCTTAAGAAGATCTGATCTCATACACAGGCTTGTTTTTTTTCCCCATTTAATTTTCCTCACACTGACATATAAATGGAGAGTGAATGGTTTCACAGAGAATGCCGCTCTTGCTCAGTATTACCCCAGGGTTAGCTTGAACTTGGGTTTAGGAGGATGACTTGATCTGAAGGTAATTTGGAGCAGTGCTTTTTCCCCTCTGTTTTTAGTGTATCCCCATGTCCCACTTTCAAGCATTTCTTTTTCTTTCAGAAATTCTAAAGAAAAGTAACTTTAATTAAGATTTTTAAATTGAATGTAAAAGAGGATATTCTCGAGATGCCGCCTGATTGTGGTAGTTTATGTCTTAAGAAAGTGATTACTGACTTGAGACCTGTAGTGTTCTCCTTTTTCATAACTTGGCTACATTAAAAATACTGCATATGTCTGTAGATTTCCCTGGAATATGTTCAGAAACTTAATGAAGAATTAAGTAATTGACTACTTTTCCTTGAACCTTGATGGATAATCTGCAGGTTTTGCTTTTAAAGCAAGAATAGCTTTTTTTCCAAGTATTTCAGGTATTTGCACTATGCAGCAAAACAAGGTCTCCAACAAGCAGTTTTTTCTGCTTTGCAAGTCTTCTGCTAGCTTGGCTGCCTTCAGGGAAAAATGTGGCAGACAAGACTGCTGTTTAACAGCAAAAGCCAGCTGGGGAATCCCACTGCCTCCCCTTCTGGGGAAAAGTGAGACAAACATCCAAGTCAAAAAACAAGCTAACTAGAGAACTTGCATTTTCCTTCCTCTTCCAGGTGGCTTTTAACAAAATACCTTTTGGTGATAGTAATCTGTTGCTTCGGGCCACTGACCATGTATGTGGGTCTGGAGGGAACCAAAACCAGACAGTTCAGAGAAAATTTTATAGTCCATTTTAACTCAGTTAAGTGATGCGGCACACTCAGGGTATTTTCATACCTGCTACAATCTCTCACTTGAGAAATAAATATCCAGTTTACTAAGAAATCATGGTGACAAATTATTTTAATTTCCCAGTGTTGTGCGAAGCAGAAATTGGGTCTCCTGCATTTTAATGGTGAGCTGTTTGTGACTGCTTTTGTGATTAATATCCCAAGGTAAAAAACATCAGGATGAACCAGAAGGAGGTGCTTTAAATAGAAAGCAGTCAAAAATGAAAGGCTGCTTCCATGAAGCATAGCTGTGCCTCCTGGATCATCAGGAAGGAGCCTGTCCCAGGGGTGGGTGGTCCTGCTCCGCAGCTGTGGCTGAGCTCTGAGCTCAGGATGCAGAGTGTGCTCAGCATGTTGCCTGTGTCTGGCCATGCAAGCTTATCTCTGTCACTCAAGACATCTCTTACACTCTGACTCACCCTGCAGAGACACAGCCTGGGGAGGGATGGTAATTTTTCGAGGCAGTTACTTCAGAGTAAAACCGCACTTGAGGAAGCCAGTTCCTTCCCATCAATGAGCTCAGCAGCTCTGCACCAGCACTTCACATCACAAATGATGTTTGGGGGTGTTTGCCTGAACAGCACAGCCTGTTTGGAGATGAAGAACCCAGCCCACTTGTCACAATTTACCAATAAATCAAGGTTTCCTGCAGCTTGTGAACTAGGTTATTCATCCTTCTCTTGGTAGGTGGCTGATCTTGTTGCTAGATTGGGTATTTCCCTGCCTTCAGTACTGATGCTGTGCCAAACTCATCTTTCTTAAGGCTCCTCTGCGTGTGGAGGCTGAGAGTTTGGATGTCTCCAGCCGCATCACTGCAGGCTGGGAAAGATGACAAGGGGCAGTCTGGCCCTGTGCTGGACATCCTATCTATTTGGCTTTCTAAAGGTTTAGAGATCTGCTCCGGTTTTCACATGGACTTCAGATGCAGGATTCCTGCTTAATCAGCATACTTTCCTCTTTGCTTTTCAGGAAAAACTCAGCAAACCTGCCATGTACAGGACAGTTTAAGGCTTCATAAAGCTGTGCCAGAAACCAGAGCTGCCTGACCAGTGCAATGGCAGGCCATTTTGTAATGTCACAGTGTTGAGTGACCAGGATAATTTGTTTGGAGACGAAATTCTGCATAGCTGGAGTGAATCACAGGCTGCAGGAGCTGTGCAAGCACCAGACGTGTCTTGCAGAGTGAGCCTGTATTTTGAACAATTCAGATGTTATCTTGCCCCAGGTTCTTTCCACACTGTCAAAGTCAGTGCTGCTGGGTGATCATGTAGTTATCAGAGAGTAGATGGTTTGACCTAATTGTTCTGGTTTAAAGCAAATCAATGCCTTTTATAAATTCTTATCCTGGTGAAAGTCTAGCTCATTTCTGCCCATTCAGAACAAATAAGTAGGAGCTTAGGAGTTTACATACTATTAACTTGCTACACATCCATTTGCAAAACTGATATCCAGCATCTGCATTTGCAAATGGGCAGCATGTGGGATTCAGCCAGGGGTAAAAAACTTGTCGTATGAATTATGAATAAGCCCCAACTGTGCTCTGTGCTGGATGTTTCTTGCAGCCCTTTAGCTGAAATAACATGCAATCACATAAATATTTGGATTCTGCTTAACAGCTGGAATGGCAAAGAAACCAAGAGCAAGTAACATTATACAATCCAATATAATCCAAGCTACACCTGTACCTTGGTTAATGGAAGTGTTTATATACACTTACATGTATCTGTGTAACTATATTGTTAATTCTTGAGGTGGAGCTGCTACTGTGTGTGATATGCTGTCTTGATAAACTTTTTGGACTGAAGTAGAAGAAACTGTTCTGTTATTTGCAGAATAAAAATGCAATGATTTAAACTTAATTCTTTGCATTTGGTATCCTGAAGAAATAGCATGCTAGTTTTGGTTGCCTTTTGTATACTGATCTTTTGTGTTGTTGTTTCCTGTATTGATAAGTTTTTTTTTTCCCATTTCAGCATATAAACTTCTGGATTGCTGTGCTTCTGGTTTTCTTGGGAAATAAAGAGTGCTAGCAAATACACAACTTCAAGTCCAGCAACGAGTCAGGAGACATCAGTAAAGAAAAGGTGGTGGCCAGCACTGCCTGGGGGGACAAGGCATGGCTTTGGCTGGGCACCAGTGTGCAGCCTGGCCACTGGGAGCCTTACCTTTGGCAGAGCTCAGGCTGGGGGCCCATGTCCACACACAGGCAGAGTTTGGGTGGCTGGTGTGTGTTTCAGGTCTTGTCAAAGGAGCACTGGGTGTGCTCCCATTCCCACTCCTGGGCATTGCACTGTTTTCTCTTACTGACTGCCTGATGATGAATGCTGGGTGCAGGTGGTGGAAACCTCCGGAGTTCTTTGCCCACTCTGCCCACCAGTGTGGGAAACCAATAAAACTTTGCTACCTCCTTAAATCCCACCTCTTCCTTCAGCCAGAAGCTATGAAAATGAAATTGATAAGAAACAATTCGATGGTCTATTTCTCTGGTGTCTGTAGGCAACCTTATCTGGTGGAAGAGGAGGCAGCAAATGCTCACTAGTACTCCAGTCAGTTTAAGCTAAACAATTGACCAGCCCCACTCTCATCCTTCTTTTCTTTTTTTTTTTTTTTTTTTCCATGTTGAGATATTTTCCTTTGATTAGAAACTTCCTTTTCCCAGCATTTCATACACTTCTTCATTTCCAGCAGGGCTGAATTCCCTTTTAAAACATGGTTTGCTAACAGCTTATATAACCCTGTAATGGAAAAAAGGGTTTCTTAGCTGGAAAAATATTTACCCAGAAAGAACTTAGCTCTAGGCTTAGAGCAAGCATAGAAAGTATGCAAAAGCACTGTGAGTGAATGAAGGTCATCATTCTCCCTTGATAGTTTGCTTGAACTGGTAAATAGGGATTTGTTCCTTATCGAGAAATAGAGACATTGGGTACTTGAAGAGGCAGAATGCTTCTTACAACTCCAAACCAATCAGTGCATAAAAAGACAAGATGTCAAGGGTGTAGTCACTAGTAAAATCCAGGCAGCTGAAAACATCTTTTGAAAATCTGTGGGGATATATGCAAAATGAAAATAAAAATAGCTGTGCTGGTTTGGAAATGCACAAGCAATGTCTGGTTTGTATTTCTTAATAGGGAATGAATGAATTTTATTATTTGCTATGAAGAGATCTTCCTAAGGGGGGATGAATTTCCCCCTTATTAGCTCCGTTTAAATCTTCCTGCTAAACAGAGATCTCTCTGAGCTTGGACAGGGATTCTCTGATTACTGTAAATGGCTTGATTTGTGGCTGCAGTCATGTGCAGTGGTCTCAAGTAGCAAGGCAGGGCTGCAATGGACTTCATTCTTACCGCTTGCTTTGTATTAGCTGTTACTGCGTTATTTTACTCCAAGGAGTCCAGGGGTTAGAGGTGATTTTTAGAACACAGAGTCTTGTGAGACTGTGCTTGCAGGTGAGTGTTACCATTAACCTGCAGAGTGATTTTCTTTTGATGGTAAATAATGTAGATTTATATTCTGAGTTCCCCAAACGTAGGCTTTTGTGATGGGAAAAGAACAGCAGTGGTACAAGGTCCTCTCAAGAAAGGCACTAATAGCTTAGTGCAACAGCTCGCTATTCTCTTTCTTTCCCCTGCTCTCTCTAAAGCTTCCCTATGTGGCACAGAAATACTTTTTGAACCCTCACAGCACTCCCTTTCTATCTGTCAAATACGCTTTTGCATCTGCACCTTATGGGCCAGCAAGCCTGGTTGGCAGAGTCCTCCACCCTGGCCATTTGTTACAGTTTTGCTGCCTTTTGGAGCTGGGTCTGAGTGTTAGGACAGTGTAATTCAGCCATGACAAAGCAATAAAAACAAACAGTTTATCTTCATGTTCTGGCTCTAAGAAGACGGATATCCTAACAGCAGGAAGTCATGGTTTACCTAAAAACAGGTGGAACCCAAACCACGGTAGGTGTGAGTTCCACTTGGCTCCAGACTATTACATCAGCATTGAACTTAATCCACAGAAAGCATCTAAGGGTTTGCGAGTATGAGGAATCTGGAATTAATATGTGCATATTATTAACAACTTCTCTTATTTGGAAGCGATTACTGGAAAATGGTGGTGTTACTAAGTAGTTGGTTTTCCTTCCAACTCTGTAGTATTTGTATTCCTTTGCCTTGTTTATTATTTTATGAGCATTTTTTCCTGGTTTTGTTTGTAAACAAGACAGCAGATGCCAGGACCTAAAAACTATTAGAGATGTAATCCAAAAACCGTGAAAATTTGGATTATCTATGAGATCAGATGACTAATAATCTAATGGGGATTATTTTAAGACACAAACCAGAGACTGACTAACTCTTCCATGCGTTTACAGCAGTAATTCCGACTATTCTTTGTATCCTTATGGACTAGGCAGTTGATCATCTGCTTGTTCTCTCCCAACAAAGCATCTCTGAATGCCAGTGATACGTAATTTGTAATGGGAAACTGTGAATTTGGAGTGAAATAAACTTTACATGAATTGCAGTTAGCTGCCAGTCAACATTTGGTGGTTTGTTATCGAGGGCAAAAAAAAGCAATATCCGAAGAGCTCTGGTTTGTCAATTCTGCTGCGTTCAGCCTGCTGAGTGCTGCTGTTCTTAGCCTGCCTCACATGCTCCTGTGTCTGCTGTGTCCTTGATGCACAAGTGATGCCTTTGCATCTGCTGAAGGATGTCACTGCCACACTGAAAGTCTAAAATCCTCTGAATGTCTTCCCTAAACTTCCCCATATCTAGATGGTGAGTTCTGGTTTGGTCTATCCAAGTCTCTTCAAAGGGACATCTGATGGAAGTGGGGGTAATAATATCTTTTCCTGCCTCTTTAAAATTTCTTTTTAAAGTTGGACAAAAGATTGCCTAGGAATATGAATTAGAAACACTTGCCTCTTTGGTAGGGCTAAAAATGGGGTCTGCATGTTTCTTTGTCATGTTGACAGTAGCAGATACAGGGATGGCTCCCTCAGAGCCAGTGGTTTGGCAGGGTTTTTCTGGTTGTCTGCCTTATGATGGGGAAATGAATAACTGACAGCTGCTGAGGCAGAAAGACACGTGACTTCTCACTGATGCTATTTGAATTGGCTGACTTGCGACATGTAATAGAAATGTTTCCCTTTGGATCTAGGGTGAATCATGAAAATGCCTCATTATAGAGAATGTCAAGGCATTTTCCATAATGGCCCAAATTTCTCCACATTATTGCTCTCCCCACTTCAGGAAATGTCTTATCAACAAGTTTGATTTGTGAAATGCTAAAAACTAAGCTGGCTAAAGGAGCACCTCCAATGTTATGATTTCTACTGGCTGAAGTGAGCATCAGCAAGCTGATGTCATTTCATCTGTGAATGTGATTGCCTGTCCTTAAAAGCCTCTGACAGTGGAAATCCCCACCACAGCCCAACCTTTGCACACTGTCGAGAAGCAAGTTGGCCCAGCGTCTCCTTCCGTGCAGTCCCAAGTCTGTCCTGCATTAGCCTGAGCAGCTCTTTACCTTGGGAGGGTGTTCTTCTCCGCCGGCCCGGCTGCTCTTACGTGACGGTGCAGAGTTCACTGCAAAGCCTTGGTGTTGACATCAGGAATATGACAGCCCTTATCCGGCCACAGACGTTTTCAAAAGCCCTGGCTGGTGGCCTGAGTTACCAATTGTAGTTACTAATTGTTTGATGATGACGCAAAAGACTGGGTCCAATTTCAGCCCTGCTGCCGGCTCCCGGGCAGGAATGACCTGCTCGACTATTACTGCTCCCCATATCCTCATGAAAGGCAGGCCTGTAAATTCCCCAGGTGCTGAGCTCCTGCCGTAGGTAGGTTATGTTGAAAAGGGGGTTTCATTTCTTTTAGTGTGAAATGCTCTTTGCTCTGGCCTTTTTTTCTGATTTAAACATGGACCCATTTTTGTTCCCTCCCCTTTTATGTAGAAGTTGTTTCCGATGCCTGTCTAAGTATAATTTCATGTGCTTTTGCTATTCTCCAAAACTGTTTAATAACATATTCAATGGTTTAAAGATTCTCCTTTTTTTCCAGGTTCCTGGCCTAGCTCTTCTGTAGCAGGCACATCGTACAAGATTGTTTCACCAGGACTTGTGAGATGCCCTCACTGAACTGGAGTTGTCCTCTGCACTACTGGCGACACTTGTGGAAAGCTGCTTCAATAGCAGCTCAATATCACTTCATGTTTTCTTAAATATTTCCACTTCTGATTTGGTCATTTATAGCAGATGCCATCTCATGTCATTTATGCAATGATCAAAGCATATCCTGGGTATTAGTGGTGGGAAGCACTAGACCACTGCCTTTGCTTCCCTACGCAGCCTGATTCTGTGACATGGCTGTGCCTAAGTCTCCCTATGTAAGATGGGATAGTAATGGATCCCATCTGGATGGGATGGTAGATTAAATGGGTGGATTAAAAAGCTATTGGAGTCTATCAGCTTCGCATCACCTGCCATTTAATCCCCATGATTAGTGAGAGGGAAGTGAGTCAGAAACACAGAGCAGAGGCTATGGAAGTCTCCCAGAATCACACCAGCTGCACCAGTGGTCTTCCACTGCAGTCGGCTTGTGTGGGGTCAGTTCTGAGAGGCAGCAGACAGGCAGCTGAGGGAAGGGCTCTTGCATGAGAGGCTGAGGCTGGGTGAAGTATCCTGAACAACTGTGGGGGATATTTTCTGTGTACAACCCTGAGAATATTTTCTGTATGGCTTTGTCACCTGTATGGTTAATCAGTCCTGTCCAAGCTTTTTGTAAAAAAAAAAAAAAANGCGAAAAATAGCTCCTTGTTTTTAATGGTAACATTTAAAAATAATATAAAACCATCCTCAGTGGCCAAACCACAGAAATTGCCATGCAGATGCAAGAGCAGGTGTGCCTCCTGGAGCTACTGGAACAGCATCAGAAACCTGGTAGATCCCGAGTAAGAACTGTCCTCTTAATTCTGGGTCAAATTCTGCTCCAAATGTGGTTGAGAGCAAAACTCCTATTTACTTTAATGCTTGCTGCCTTTCATCTGTTGTTTTTGGAATAAACTGGGGTCAGACCTGAGAAGTGTGCACAACTAGTGTCTGTTAGGGCAGAAGGAAGCCAGTGATGCTGGGAGAGGTGTGGGAATGAACTGGTTGGTATGTCCATGTTCTTTCTTGGCATGAGACCTTTCAGGAGCGTAACATGGAGAAAGATATTCCTGGTCTTTTAGCATGAAACTGAAGTTACTGCCTTCCATTTCCACTTCCTATTTTCCTTAATTTCGCCCACAGGCTGCTTTGGATATCTGCAGCCAAATGCCTGTGTGGCACTCAGCTCAGTAGGTCATTTCCACGGGGTTTTTGTATTGCTCCATTCTGCTGAACCAGTGGCTCTGGGGGAGCTGTCCCGGTTTCTGCTGTTGTCAATGTGACTAACCCAGCAAAACAGCTCCATGCCTGGCCTCAGGTATTGAGCTGTCCCCCTGCATTACAGTGCCTGCCTGAGTAGGTGCTCCTGCTTAGCTGGCTTCATGGAGCTTCATGGACTTCAAGTTTCACTCAATAAAAAGTATCTACCTTCTTCAGCTTGGGACATGAAGAATTTCAGCCATTTTTTTGTGCTGGGGAAGTCATCCCATCCCTTCAAGAACAGCAGATTGTCTGAATATGTTCTTGTATTGTGATGGAAATAAGGAAAGAAAGAAGAAAGGTTGTGTGCATAGGCTACTACAGGATGTATTTCCAAACTCAAATTCCTAACCCTATAACCAGTCCAGTTTTTGGGTCAGTGTGGGTTTGGGGTGCTAAGTCATGGTTAACGCAAATGTCCAAACAGATTCAGACCTTCCGACACTCTTCTCTCTATTCATACCCATCACAGACTTCAGAGATAATTGACCTATTATTCAGTGGGAGAACTCCTTCCCACCTACTTTCCTCCCCCCTATTTCCCAAACCATTCCCTCTCACTTAAAGCCTTCCAAAACTTCTAAGACTTGATTCTCCAGAGTGCTAAGCACCCTGGCCCTGATTCAGTAGAGCACTTACACATAGGAATAATTTCATTTGAAGTCAATGCAATTATTTGCATGCTTTAGTTGCTTTACAGTGAATTGCTCCATATTCAATAGGGTGGAGTGCACTGAGTCCTTTCCTGGCTGTGTCCCTGCTAGACAGGGAGGAAAGCTACAGTAGCTCTTTTCAGTGCTTGCCCCTCTGGAGAACAAAAGGAAGCGGCACCTAGAAAGGGTATTTCTGGGCAGGATGGGGTTGTGGTTCACTAATGCTGTGTTGTAAAAGGCTTGTTCTCATTGTAGTCTTATCAGAGCCTGAGAGATTATTCTTATCAGAGTGTGTAACAATATTTTTATCAGCTTGAAAGATGATTCTTTTATACCGGGGTGGCTGTAAGCCTCTTAAGACCTTTCCTTTTATTTACTTTTCTGCTGCACTTTCTGCTTCTCTTCAATCAGCATTTGGTCTTTGATATGGAAGCTCACAATAGGTTGGCATTTGACATATAACATTGTGCTGGAGGTGTTTCACAGTGTAATATCCCTGGATATGTGATTTAGGCCAGTGCCTCTTAGTTCGCGACTAGAAGGGCTCAGTAGTCTGTTGTAGTAGCCTCTGTATCTCAAGTAGGGCTCCAGTGTCTGTTGTAGGAGATTTAGCCCAGAAATGCTCATTCCTGACTGACCAGGCTGGAGGTAGAAAATAGAAGTATGCAGCTGTGATTTTATCTGTTCTGCTTCGAGCTGCTAGTTTCTGCTCTGGGGTGAGCCGAGCAGCTCTTTGGTACAGGAGCATCCTCCTATTACATATGGAATCCAGAGCAAGACTGAAGCTCCTGAGTCCTCCTGGAAACAGGTACTTTTTAAACAAAACTAACAATAACAACAGCAACAACAGTAATAATAATAATAATAACAGTAATAGTAATGATAATAGCCCTGTTCCATCTTCTGTGTCAAAACCCCCAACCTGGCCAATATGCACAACCTTGTATTTTTGATGTATTTCCCAGTTTGGAAACCTCAGCAGACTCCCCATCAAATCCATAGAGAAGTGGTGTTGGAGTGGCATCCACAGTTACTCCAGGTGTCTTGTGAAGTCTGTTTGTGCTGCCAGGACATTACCTTTGGTGTCAGTAATGCAAGGGATAGTTTTTACTCTGCCTGTTACGGTAAGCATTAAGTTCATATCATCTCAAAGGTGACACTGCAGCCTCAGAGCTGCCAGACAGGGATGTGGGCTGCAAAGGGCTCGCAAAGTGGTCCCCAGAGGTTCCCATACGAAATGCCCAGCACAAACACAGAGGGAAAAGAGTTATATCTGCACCAGCCACAGGAGCAGGGCCAGAGCAGGCTCCGGGGCTTGTCCCCAGGGCAGGCACCCTGCCTCACTGCCAGAGTGGTGCCTTGGTGAGAACAGCCCTGGCCATGGGCCAGCAGGGGCAGTTCATCCTTGGGGACTGTCCCTCAGGGCAGCGCAGATGGGCCCCAATCCCCTGGCTGGGAGCAGAAAGGCTGGCTGCAGGGGAGCAAGCCTTAGCCCTTGGCCTCTGGCCCTGACTCCTTGTGTTTCCTAGCTTAACCAAAGTCAAAGAGACCGGCCTTGGCTGTTCATGTTTGCAGTGTAAATGAGGACATAGAAAAGAGTGTGACTGCTCGGTGCTCTTATTTCATCACATTCATGCTCCTCTACTCCCTTCCCACCAGAAGATTGTGCATGGGGATTTGTCTGCTTTTGTTGGCGCTGCAGATGCGACAAGAGCAGCTGTGCACTCAGTGAATGCCAGTGAGTGGTACATGCCCGTGTCCAAATGACTTGGCAGTTAGAGAGGGTCTGAAATGTCCCTGTCAGCAGCAAAACACACTCCTGCACCTGCCCTCTCATTCCAGTCTTACTGTGCCCCAACCAGAGAAGGAGCAGGAAAAGTGCCGTGGTGAAGGATACACTGGAAAACAACTGAAGAGAATTGTCTGGAAGGAACCACTCCTGCTCCTGTCTGGAATTTTCAGCTGGGATGTAAAAATGAGAGCTTGTTTCATATCTGAGACATGAATGCAAGGCACACGTGTAAGGGACCAGACCACAGGTTTGCTTGGCTCAGGGGCAGTGAGGGGACCAAGATGGTGAGGTCAAACCTTCCCCTCCTGCAGTACACTCAGCTCAAGGGAGCAGCCTGCACCCCACTGCTGCTCGCCCCATGCTCCCAGTACTGTGGCCAGGTGCAGAGCAGTGCAGAGCAGAGCAGTGCAGAACAGAGCAGAGCAGTGCAGAACAGAGCAGAGCAGTGCAGAACAGAGCAGAGCAGTGCAGAACAGAGCAGAGCAGTGCAGAACAGAGCAGAGCAGTGCAGAACAGAGCAGAGCAGAACAGAGCAGAGCATCCTGGCAGGGTGTGCGTGGATCAGGATCGTGCCCAGCAGTGAATGCAGAGCCCAGTGCTATGCCAGGCACAGGCATGGGGGCAGACACATGATCCTCCTTGGCAGCAAGGGTCTGTATGCATTTCTGGAAGATTTTGGGACTATTTCTCCTGAGGTCTGTGCTGTCTGGGTGTAGTGCAGGTGGTAGAACTCAATGTCAGCAGTGCTGGTGGGGCCCTCACACCATGGGTCCCTCTACACCCACTGGCAGTGCCATACAGAGGGTTGTGTTAGAGCTTCTGGCTGGTGCACCCTGAATTTACGTTGCCTAACCCTCCCTATTTTTGGCCTGTTCTTGGCAATTTTTAACTCTACAAATT
>WAAG01016757.1:34192-89699 GCA_013390105.1 Tichodroma muraria
GGACTTCTTGTCCACAGATGGAAAAAACATGCTGGTGCATCCCACACAGCCATGCCAACCTCTGTGAATGGGGTCACAGTTCACAGCTGCTGCACTAAGCTGGTTTTGCTCATCTTTGCTCCCTGGCACTCTGCAACTCAGGGTTTGGGCTGCCAAGGAACTGCTGCTGACCAGCTGCCTGCCCTGCTCTGCTTCTTGAGCAGGAGCTCTGTTGGCCCTCAGGGTTGTGGTGAAAGCATTTGGGGTTGTGGCTAGAAAACTCCCCACACTCAGGCACCTGGAGGTAAACCGCCCAGATGTTTGGTTTTTTGATTTTGTTATTTTAAATTTTTTTCTTGAAGACCTGAATTTACAAGCTAGCCTTGTGGGGATCTTTTTCAGCTGGTATGGGAAAGATCTTTGTGGTAGAGAGGAAAGGGGCTTGTCCCTATTTTCTGAATGCTTAAAGCTGGTGAAAGTGGCAACAGGACTGTGTCATTCACTATGATTACATCTACCGCTCCTTCTGATGTAGATAGGTCTCCTCCACAAAAGCATGGACCTGAGCTGCCTAGGAGGGGAGTGATCCTTTCAGAAAACCCTTTTCACATGGACTTAATGAGAAGCTGGATCAAACTTTTAAGGTAGCTTGTATAGTTTTTTTAACAGAAAATGAAGTCTAATCTAGAAATGATGTTGCAGATTGATATTATACAAAAGGAACGACAAAGCACAGAAAAAATGCCCTGTACTTTTCTAACTTCCAGCTCTAACTTAAAATCTTCATTTCTCTTGGAGTTTTTCTAGGACAAGAGGCAATGGACAGAAACTGGAACATAGAAAGTTCCACCTGAATATGAGGGAGAACTTTGCTGTGTGGGTGTCTGAGCACTGGAACGGGTTGCCCAGAGAAGTTGTGGAGTCTCCCTCACTGGAGATATTCAAAAGCTGTCTGGACACAATCCTGAGTAATATATTTGGGGGACTCAGACTGAGCGGGGAGGTTGGGCCAAATGACCTCCAGTGGTCCCTTCCAACATTACGCATCCTGTTATTTTGTGACTGTGGTACCAGCTGTGCTACATTTTGCCGGCACTGGTTGCATCGTGTAGACATCTCAGCTGCAGACTGACAACTTCTCCGGCCAAAACCACCCCCAGCCTGGTGATGTGTACTTGGCCTGAGTGATGTAGCCATAAGGCGCTCGTCATTAACGTTTTATGCAGATATTTAGATTTGCATGAGCTTCACAATCACATTTGAACCCCTTGAGCTGCTGGGGCACTCATGGCATCCTGTGAGGGGCTGGGGCCCTCAGCAATTTAGAGGGTGGAGCCCGTCATCTGGCTTTAAAGTAGCTCCTTATGAATGTTCTAGACTGAGAGCAGAGGGACAGTGGCGCTTCCCACTGCTTGTACCCAGAGGAATAAAGGGAAGTGGGATTAGTGGGAGTTTTCAGAAGCCTCTAACTTACCATAGAGCATAAATATCTTCAAGGGTTTGCCCTCAGGTGCTTCTTAAAAAAGCAGCCGGGTTAAAGTGGCTTTGCTGAGTTTGTTCCCATGAATATGATTTTCCCCAGGCATACTTTTTACATATACCTGTTAGATAAAAGCTACCACAAAGTAAAAGAAAAACAACACACAACCCTCTTAATTAAAGATATCAGGGCAAAGAGGCTAAAAAAAAAAGAAGTGGTGTGGTTGTAGTTTACAGGGCCCTGAGAAATAAAGCTGGCGAAAGCATGATTTCTATGGTGGCTGCCCCGGTTCCTGCACTGAGCCTAGGCTCAGTGAATGCCGGCAAATCATTTCCCAGTGATGACAGGCATTAAAAAACCTAATTTAAAAGCTTCTTCTATCAGTCTGTTTTCTGGGCTTGGTCCCTCTGGGTGTACCCTGCCTACAGCCTTGTATCTATCTCCCTGTTTAGGTTATCTTCCTGCTTATCCAGTACATGCTAGGATCCCACTGGCCCCAAACCACTGTGGGCTTTTCCCATGCATGATGTATTTTGGAGGATGGGCTTCATTCGTGCCAGTGACGATGGAAAGTCTCTGTCCTCCTTATCCCATCCTTGTTCTCTGTAGGGCTCCCCTGCCTTTCCCTTTCCCAGCATCAGGTGAGGGTGGGATGTCCAGCTCCTCTTTGGCAGAGGTGTGACCCCTAGTGTGGGAAGCAGTAATTTTTACATGGCTATTCCTATCTAGCCAGTCATGGGCTGTGGAAATGATCCTAAGGTGCTCAGGACCTGGGACAAAAAATAATTTACTTTGCCAAGAACACAGTGTGGAGGAAATGGAAGCAAGAACTAGTGCCAACAGAAAAAACAGCTTCTGGATGTGCCTGTTTTGTGCCAGTTAGTGCAATTATGCTGAGAGTTTGCTTTGATGTAAACTCATTCTTGCGAACAAGCCCAAGATCTTGTATTTGAAAGCCAAGAAAATTCTGTTGTTGAAGATTTGAAAGCCGCAAAGGCTTTTGCTGGTGTGTAATGACAGTATGGACCCATGAGATACGCCTTTCAAAGTATATCAGTCTGGGGCATTGTGGAGGGAGGGTAAAGATGGAAGGGGAGGATGCATTTACCAGGTAGAGGCTGCTAAGCACTGGGTCTGAAAAATCCACGTGTCTTTTTGGATGTGTTTGCGTGGTTTAACGGGAAGGGTTTTCACTGTGCTGTCCTCAGTCTCCCTGCTGCAGTTCATGCTCACAGGGGATTTTTGGGAGCGGCATACCGGCACGGACAAGAGCAGTGGTTTGATGCCTTGGTAGTGGAGCAGTGGACGCGACCCAAACGACTGACAGAAAACAGAGCTACAAGAGCTGTGTGTGAGATCCAGAAGATAGCCCAGGCCTAGAAACCCCCCGAGAGAGCGAACGCTTATCTCGCTCTCCCATCAGTCTGCCGTTCATGGGAACCCATGCAGCGCAGTATTTGTTCAGAGGGCTAGTTGTGTAGGTGGCCGAGCCTGTTATCGCAGGAACGCAGCGTTAGTCATGAGAGCGGGCCTGCCAGACATGCCTTGTGCATGCGCCTTCCCGCGCACCGCCGGCTTTATCTCCTGCCGGGGCGCGGGGCCTGCCAGCTTGGCATGGGAACGCGGCAGGATGGGACTTGATGCGAGCAGTCTGGAAGGGAACGCCGCTCCGCCAGCACCCAGTGCTTCGGCTGCATTTCCATGTCTAATTCACATTTGAATTAACGCAGCGTATATGAAGGCGCTCGCAGCTAACAAGTGGTTGTGGTTTAGTTTTGTAAATCGTTATCTCGCTCTCAGATCAATGGAACTACGCTGCGGCCGACAGACAAAGTTAACGCGCTAGGGCTTTCAGATGTGAGCAGCTCAGGTTTACTTAGCTCCGGTGCCCAACTCTAAGTAAACTTGCAGTGGCTCTTGAAAACAGAGATCCCCCCAAGCGTGATGAAAGCGGGTGCAGTAAAACAGAGGGTCCAAAGTGACAAATCCCTTGGGTTTAAATCTTAAAATCTCATCTTTCCTTCCATGTGGGAGAAGTAACTATTGATGAGGGTTCATAGAATTACACCGTTTTGAGCCCTGGTTTTACACAAACATGAGTGAATCCAAAAACATTTTTGCCTGTGAGGAATAACAAGGAATGTTGTGCCAGTCGCATGGCTCCTAAGGTCATTTCCCTTCCTTTTGGCTGCTCCAGTAGCATTAAAGCAAGTAAATTAGTATAGACTTTTCAATACAAGAGAGTGTAAGAAGCCTACTCTACTTTGAGCAGATTCCTCAGTGTGAAGGAGGGGGCTGTAGGACCCCACTGCAGGGAGTTGTAAGGCTGTACTGAAGGAGGCAGAGGCAGCTTTTGTGGGTGACACACATCTAAGGCTTGGTTTCAACCTGCACCCTGATTTGTGAAGGCATTCCCATCTGCTGCTACACTGTTAATTTACCTGCAGCACAAGTTGCCAGAGTTATTTAACTATCATTTTCTTGCTACATATTGATTTTATTCTGTTGCCTGAAGGTATAGAAATAATTAGCAAAAGAGTCTTCCCATCGCATTTACTAAGCAGTTAATTAGAAGTTTTTATCATATAGAGTAGTCATGTGAGAAAAACAGCACTGTAGTAGCTCAGGTGATCTCCTCTCAGCTGATGTGAAATGGCAGGTCTCCATTGACTCCTGCCAGCCCTTGTTGTTTTACAATAGCAGCGGGAGCATGCTATGTTCCAAAAGACATAGGAAACACCAACAGCTTTTGTTTCGTGAACACTTGGAGACCCAGCATGTGCTGCAGGGAAGTTCTCACTATTTAAGCAGCCTGTTGGGTATCTAAGGTGACTTGTTGCAAATAAGTGCACTGTTTCTCCACAGCTTTTTTCTGTCACTTTGGCAGAAGGCTGGCAGGTCTGCGGCGTTTCTGTACTCTTCACATTCACCTAGTGTGTGCATGATCCAGATCAGTCAGGATATCAGTTTGCCTCTGTTCTCGGGAACTCTGGGGCTCACCATAGTCATACCAAATGCTGAACTCTGCATTGTACCTCTGCTGAGATTTTTCCTGTGGAAGGATGGTTTTCCATACATTTTGACCATGCATGGTCATTTCCATGACCAGCTTTGCTATGGCAGAAGTGCCTTTCTTGCCTTACAGTGATAAGTTTCTAAGTCAGATAGACCAAACATCTTTCTTCTTCTCCTCTCTTTCACACTGTGGATCCACACAGAATTTCTCATGGGAATGTGACTGACTTTGGGTGCTGTGTCTGCCTGCGGAGGTGACCAGTTGATCACCACCACTGACATCTATAAAATGGTCTCCCTGGCAGAGTCTGGCAGTGTCTGGTTTGTGGCTCATGGAAGGGCAGAGGCTGTGGGGTGGTACTTTTGTGTGCCACGCTTGAGGATGACTGATCAGCTGCTTCATATGTGACTGCTGCCTGTGAACTGTGCTTGCAGGGCATGCCGGGAGTGGGGGAAAGGAGCTGTGACTGTGTGTGTGTGTACACAGCATACAGCAAAGATGAAAAACAAACTTGCACATGCCAGGAGGTACTTTGGACATTGATAATAAATCTCTCTCTCGTAACTGAGTGGCTTAAATCCAACCTAGAGAGAATTATGGTTATTCCTGAAAAGAAGGTTCTTCAGAATGATCTTCTGGCTGCAGTCCAACATCTGATATCTGCTTCTTAAATTGAGATAGGTACATATGAATCCTGGAGAGGAACTGTGACTGGTGGTTAGATGAAGGTACATCTCAGACGCACCTCCTGATAAGTGGCTCCTGCAAAGCTGGGAAGAAGCATATGCTGGCTTGGCTGCTTTTCCATCAGTAGAACCTCATGTGTCTGGAAGAGGTGTTGAATCAGGTAGCTGGTAGTCCTCTGAAGCTGGTCTCATTAAAGTGGTTTTTCCAGACTGTGATATGAAGAGAGCATTTGTGCTTTGGCAGAGGGGGCAAGACTGTCCAAGAGCTGCTTTTGAGTCAAGTATTGCTTCTTCCTTCTGAGAAAACAGGATTTCAGCACTTAGACAATCATCTGAACACATGGGCTGGTGGCAATTCCCTGGAGAGGTCCCCAGCCAGCAAAGAAAGGGTGAGTGGAGATGCAGAGCAGGACATCTCTCAACAACAGCCAGGGTGGGGGTCTGAGCAGAGACCAGGGTTTCAGGAACTCAAGGTTCTGCTTTCAGACCCTTCACTACAAAGTGGCTTTTAGTAAGCAGTGTACGTATTAGCTCTGAAATCGCCAGTCTACTTACATGGAAACTGTGGGTCTGGGTGCTGTGCATTTTCCTATTGTTTCCTGAAGCCTTGATTTAACCTGATGCTCTTCTAGAGGGTGGGAGCTCCTCTGCAAAATCATGGCCACCTGAGGTGCCCCCTGTGTGGGCCAGGGTGCAGGCAGGCAGACCAGCTGGAGGGCACAGCCCTGTGGTGGGCTCTGGGAATCTGAGACACCTTCTGGATACTCTGCTGACTCCCTAGGGGTGGTATCAGCACCTAAGTTAAATACCTAAAATTAGCCCAAGATTAATGTGTGGTGATCCCCCCCAGTCCTTCACAAACACACCTGCTTTTTAACCACACTCAGATTTCTATTTAGTTAATCTCTTTTTGTTCCAGTTGAAGGCCTTTTTACTTACAGTCAGTACTGTGAAGTGGCTCATTCTTGGGGAACTGACATTAGATACTGTCTCTGCCTCAGGAGGTGGTCACTTGGCCTGTGCACTGACATCTCTGGAACGGCCTCCCTGACGGAGTCTGGTGGTGCCCGGCCCGAGGTTCATCAAAGGGCAGAGTGTGGAATTTCACACGCCACAGCTGGTGGTGACAGTCACTGATCGGCTTGTGGGTGTCATGAGCATGTAGAGCACCTGCAAATCATTGGAGGAGCCTGGAACAAGGAATCATCTATTCTGTGTGCCTCAAGATTGTGGTCTGAGATGCATATTCAGTTTGGACAATATCAGACAGTACTTAAAAAAGCAATTTCTGTCACATCAGTGGAAAAAAAGAAATTGTGCTTGTCAAAAGCCCCATCCTCTCAGATATTTATCAATGTCTTGTCTAGCATAGATAACATATTCACTTCATAGCTCAAAGCTAATATTGTGTTAAAAGTGACCTTTCCATCTCAATCTTGCACAAAAGAACCTGTAAGTTCAAAATTAATAACCTCAGCTTTAAGCTGCAATTGTTTAAAAGCTGGACTATAAATTGATTGCTTGTTTTCAGAGTGGACTTCTTTTTTTCCTTAAAATATCTTGATAAGCAATATTGCTTACTCAGTTATAATTTAAAGCAAGTTCACTTTGAGCTAGCTGTGCTAAAGGAAGATATTACCATTGCCAGCCCACTGGCTTCTGTGCCAGAGGGAGGAAGCTGCAAGAGCAACAGCCCTCTCCTGTGAGTCGTGGTGGGATCCCTGGGAGCATTTCCCAGGCACAATCCTCCCGCCTGGAGCAAGCAGCTGGCTCTGGTGGTTTGAGGGCTTGCCCTCAGCAGGAGGTGCAGGGCAAGCTACTGGGCAGGAAGACAACACAAAGCCCTGACTTGATCTGCCAGCAAAACCACTTGTTATCTGTAACCCACTGGAGATGAAAGCAGCCCTGTTTACCTGTTTAAACTCTTGGAAGAAACCCATTGTGGCTGCAGTGTGTTAAGGAGGAAGGCAGGTTATGGGCATGTCGTGGTGCTAAGCTGAGCTGACACAGCAAGATGTGGAAGTCTTGTCCTTCCATAACTCCAGACTTAGAGTGGACTGGGATGCGTAGTAGTGGAATGAACCCCAAGAATTTTTGGGCTGGAAACATGAGATCCTGCTTCTATCTGAAGCCATGGGAAGGTGCCTGACGGTATTTCTAAATGGTGGATAAGGAAAAGGGCAGCAAATCTCCGAGTGCCTATTGTAGTTTAAGAGAAGTCTGAGCTTTCAAATACTTTAACTTGCTGAATGACTTTGCTTCTGATGGGAAGTAACACTGGTGTCTATGTTTGGATTCCCATGGGCTGTGTGAAAAAATCTATGGGGAATGCCAGCCAAAGCCATTTCAATTCTTGCCCATGGTCCTTACATATTATCCTTGTTTCAGTGTCAAACAAGACATTTCACCACTCAGAGTTGCTTATCTTGTTTGTGGTGAAAGCAGCAATTCTGTTGCTGGAGAGCAGAGTCTGTAGTTTCTCATTATCAAAATATATAATTTCTGGGGTTGATCTTTGAGCCTCTATGACCCTTAAGTACTTGGGAGCTACCACAGCTGCAGCTTGCACTTTCCCCCCTAACTGATATTCTTGGTGAGGCTTTCACAGTAAAGTTTTAGCAGGAGAAAAGAAGAGGAGAACATTGGAATTTCCCTCTGCAAGTAGCTAATCAGGGAAAAGTGGTGTCCTTGCGCATCCGAAACTAACCTTCAGGTGGGAGATTCCCAGAGTCCTTTCCAGGTAGCAGAAGATGTCATGGTTAGAGTCGGTTGTCTTCTACTCAGAAGTCGCATATCAAGGAGTTTCCCTTTTAGAAGGTGCCTGGAATGCAAACTTTTGAAGTACATTTTGGTGAAAGGTCATCATTTATCACTACAGGAAAATATATCACTTGCTAATTGAATTAAAATCGAAACTTTTCATGCCTGGCTGCTTCTGAGGGAAAAAAGAAGCTGGCCGTAGCAAACTGGTATCATTCGAACTAGCTCGAGACTGGCTTAACGAATTTCTGACTCGAACTTTACTCCTAAAACACACACATCTGCAAACACACCTGTGAATGGGCAGGTAGAGAGGCTAAAATGCAGCGTGCTGCTCTGGATGCAGATCTGCTTTGAAGCAGTGCTCAGGGCTTGATTCCCATTGACAGCACTTTCAGTGGTTCTAATGTGCTTGTGAATCACGAGGCTACGCTGAAGTACCAGCAGTATGATAGAGAGGGAGGAGTGGGTTCTGGCAGGACCAGAGGATGGAAAGAAGAAAAAAACCCTGTGGGTTACCAGTCTCATCCCTCCACTGTTTCTGACAGGGATGGTGTTTGTGGGGTTGTTGAGAGATGACCTCATCTCTCTCTGGACAAGCGTAATGTGGTTTGCAGGAGATGTTGGTCAAAATAAGGCCAGAGGACTTCACCCTGATTTGAAGAATTGTTTCCATACATGTTCTGCTGACTTCCCAGAGGTGCTGAAAAATGGTCTCATCTAAACCAGATTTACGCAGAAAAGGGATCAGGTCTTGCAAAATATTTAATCATTGCAGTAGATACATCTGAGTAGTTTGGCAGACAATAGCAGTTTTCACACTCTTATCAAGAGTTTTGACAATTGTAAAACTGGAGAGGAAAGCGAAAATTGGAGCAGCAGCCATAGCTGCTCGTGGTGGGATGAGGACAGTGGCACCAGGGAGGTGTGCAGGGGAGAGGAGCCAGACCTCTGCAATGTGAAGTGAAAGATCAACCCAAGCTCAGGAGCTGCATTGAGGGCAGCTCCTATTCATTTTTTTTTCTCTGATTTTGCTTTAGTAGTCAAGTAAGGCCCACACAGGCCTGGAGTTGCTCCAGGAGCCCTAGAAACCTACATGGTGTGGAAGCAGGGAGTACTCTCCCCCTTCACCCTCTGGCTCTTTGCCTGGCATGCAAGCTGATGGTGGACCAGGGGTCACTTTGTGTCCTGTTTCAACCCACCAGCTCACACTGAGGCTTTTCTCTTCCTCCTTCCTTGCATGGGAAGGTTTTTTTTTAACTCACTCTTAGAAAAAGGATTGGCAAGGTGCATTGTAGACAGCAAGCAGGAGCTTCCACCCTCGAGGTGATAAATCCTCCCTCACAGCTCATGTTGTGACAGTGCTGAAGGTGCTGCCTGCTGACTCACAAGAGCCACTTTCTTAGTCCTGCCATGGAGAGGAGTGAGGCACTGAGCTGAGGACAGCGGGAAACAGGATTTGGCAATGGAACGAGCCTCACCGTCTTCTGTGGATGTGCAGAGCAATCCCCACAGATCTGTTGAGTCAGTCCCATTTGCAGTGCTTGGCTGCTGGCGAGCTTCTGCTTGACGTCAGGAGACTGACTGACATGACACACAGGCAGGAGCTGGGAGAAGGAGGAGAATTAGGCTGAGTGTGAGGTGCCAGTGTGGGCACCTCATATGCCAGGCATTGAAGGGCTTAGCCAAGTTCCTGCATGAGGACGGAGCTCAGACCTCCATACACCAGCTGCTTTGCTATGGATGCTGTGCATTAAACCCCAAAGTAGACTGGTTCAAGGATTTTTTTTAATGTTACACTTACCCTGCCTTTTCAACTCACTCTTTCTCTTGTGTTTCTGATGATCTGGAGAAGTTCTTTCTGTGCAGGCAGGTTCCACCTCTCATATCAGGATGTTCATGTTACTGGAAGATACTTCTTTTTCCCCAGCTTCATCAGGCTTCTTCAAATCCAGTACTCACTGGAGGCTGTTTAACTTGCACAAAAGGGGAAGAAAACCACAAATCTGTCTGGTTTTAACCTTCTAAGATAGGCATTATCCATCACTTTTAAAATTAATAAATTCCTCCAAAAGAAGAAGTGACAAGAGCAAAGGGCGTATCAGTAACTACCAAGGTGCTTGGCTTGGTTGAATCACCCAACCTGCCTTTCTGCTGTTAGCTTCCAATGCTGCTGAAATCATGTACAATAAATGTATCTTAGAAAAATGAGTGCGATCTTCTTGGCTCCTCTCTCTCTCTAAAAACCAAAAGTGCTGTTTGACAAAGGACATCACTGCACGCTACTACATGACGTAGGAGGCCCTGGTGAGCCATCTTGCTGCAAACTAATTTGGGGAAGAATGACTCAGAAAAACCTTCCTTGAAACAGGTGAGACATGCACATCTTGACTGCTTCCTAGAAGCAAGAGGTGTCTGCACTGTGATTTAAGAAGAGCTGGTTTATGAATCAGGGTTTCCCCAGAGATGAGTTACTCTGATTGTCAGGGCTGCTGCTGCAAGGCTCTTTGCTCAGTCCTTGCTCCGCCTTGCCCAGGTAGAACTGCTGTGGTTTTAACCTTGCTCAGAGCTTGTGCTCACAGTTTTAAAGGCAATAATACCTCTGTCATCTGATGGATGTAAAGAAGCTGATAGTGCTTCAGCGCTGACTAGGGAGCAGACACACTGAAGAGGGATCCTTTGATAGAAACACCGGTCGGTGTGTGGGCTGGCTGCAGATAGTACAGATGCCACCTCAGCCTGGAAGAGAGAACTCTCCAGGAACAAGCCTGTAGGACCATGGGTCCCATCTTATTTCCTATTCTGATCTTCAAAAAGTGAACCTGGCCAGAGTTTGGTTTTAGTTTTTAAGATAGAAGCTTGTTTGGGGTATGAGTCTTTTAATCTGTTTTTCACAAGTTAGTCCCTAATCTGCTGCACAGGGGAGAAGACCACATAGGGAACAAAAGGCTGCTGAATATTTGCTTCAAGGTGCTGGTGCCTCCTGAGCAATGTTAGGTCTCTACATTCAAGGCTGACTTTTGGAACCTTACCATCAGTGTTACACTTTTGTACTTATCCTTTCTGATGATTGTCGGTGTGAGCACTTGGTGCACACTGTCTGTCTGTCTGAGGTTGAGCAGAATGGAGTAAATCAGATTGTCTCTAGCTTCTGGTGATGTGTGTCACAACCTCAGCTATCCACGGGCTGTTTGTCTTTTGCCTCGTGGTGCCAAAACGGGATTTTTCAGCGTTAGCCTTAAGACCCCACAGGATCAGAGCATTCATGAGAAGCAAGCCTGTGAACAGAAACTTTCCAGCAGCTGCTGCTCGGTGTGAACTGCTGAGGATGACTTTACCTCTGATTCACTGCCTGCCATTCACAAGGCTGGTTCCTTCCCAGCCAGAGGGCTCTGCTCCTTCCCTCTTTCCATTAGTGGAGTAGAGTGGTCAGTGGGTCCATACAAGCTGTTTTTGAATGTGTAGATTTGAAATGATACTCAGGAATACATTAAATTGGTGTGAAAAGAAATAGAAGCCACTCAAGGCTGAATCAGAAACTGAGGAAAAATAAAGGAACAATGTAAAAACAATGCCTTTGCACCTGTTAAATTCAATACACTTTAAAGGGCTTTGGAAAGGTTCCATGAGGTCCAGTAGTGTGAAAGTGAGCTGAGGTCAGGGTGTGGATTATGTAAGGAAAAATAACTTTTGAAAAAAAATATTTTTATACTTTTACTGGAGAAATGAATTCCTGTGCACTGGGCCCTGCCATTTTTTTTGTCTGATTGAAATGTTTCTAAGTAGATAATATACTTCAAATTTGAAGTAATTTGTGGTTTTCAAGTCATAAAAATATTTTCCAGGCCAGTAGCTGAATAGATTGTAGTGACATATTCTGAATTTTAGGTACCACTGAAATGATTTCAGTGAATCTGCAAATGTAGAAATAATTCAAAACTTTGCCCTTATGCAAAGGAAAGCAAAGAAAAAAATAATAAACAAAGGACTTTCCCAGGCTTATTCCATCTCTTCTTGATGTCATTTCATCTGACGTTTATTTGAAAATCAAAACATGAGAACATGTGTACTTCCTGTGCCTCACATTATTGCTATTTTAGAAGGAGAGGAAATAAATGTTTTCCTATTCAGTTACTACTTTTGTTCTGATTCAAATGTTAGCTGGCCTACACTGGACATAGATGTGTCCAGGCACTTCTGTTTCATTCCTCTTCCACTTTTTCAGTTTCCCAACCTCTATTTTGCTTTACAGTCTGTAGCAGGCAGGCTGCTGCTCTGTGCCCAGAAACCACAAGAGTGTGGAAGAGAAACAGACCACACACCACACACATGCTGATATTTTTATGAAATCAGGTCAGTCATTTTCAATCCCTCTTGCCAGCAGAGGAAGATGACGTCTTGTGTTGTGATAATTCTGAAAATCCCCTGTCGCTTTCAGCATGAATCAGAAGAGAACTGTTCCTGTTTGTGGTGCAAAAGCGAATTTCAAATGTCCGTGTGCTGCAGTGAGATGAAGTTGGGTGGGCAATCTCACTGCCCCCAAACACAGAAGCCAAAAATCTCCATCTGATAGCACAGGCTTATTCTTATAGTCCTGCTCCTAGGAGATTGGGATGGGCACAAGGCAAACGTGAGTGAGCTAATGGTGGCTGGCAGTGCACAGCTAATACTGATTTGGGTTCTCTACCCATGAGCTGTAGCTCCTGGAGATGTGTCTGTTCTCAACTGCGTATTCTGAAACATCAATATTTATATAATAAATAATTCTTCGAATTACTTCCCTAATACTATTGTTTAGTTTGAGCTAAGAGTTTCCCATTTGGTAATATTTATCCAAGATCTGTCTTAGAGGTATAGGTTTGAAACAAGGACCTATCCTATTGCTCATTTTCTGCCAAAATTTAAATTGCAGGCCGATTTTCAGATATCTTGTTAGCCAGCACATGCTTCTGGCTAACAGGTTACTATGAGTATGCCTACCAAAAAGCATGAAGGTATGTTTATCCTGTGGGAACTGTTCCCCCTTTCCACAGAAACCCATGTGCTCCTGTTGACTCACATAGGCTAAGGAGCTATCCCATAATTTTGGGGAAAGGGCTGCAAGACTGGGCCTGGATCAGAGGGATTTGCTATGCCATTAGTTATGGTTCAGCAAGGGCTTTTCCTCTTCTGGTCTATTTTGCTCTGGGCCAGATGGGTTGAAAAGACTTACAATGTCTGACAGCACTGGTAGCAGTCTCCTCTCTTGTATATTTAAGTTTGGGGAACGGGGAAGGGCTGTTTGATTGCTGAAAGAGGACTCCTATGTGTTTTCAGAGCTTGACTTCAGTCCGCTCATGATGGCAACATGAGATGTTTTTTGTTTTGGAAGTGTTTCAGACAAAAGGTGCCTTTGCCTGTGGCTTTGCTCTGGTCAGGGCTCCTTTCCATGTCCTTGTGGTGCCATGCTGTCCCTGGCATGACCAGTGGGAACCAGGTGGGCATGCAGCCTATCTGCCAGGGTGCTGAACCCTGGCCCTTTCTGTGCATGCATAAACCACTCAAAACTTCTGCGAAGATGAGGGCAGGTTGTCTAACGTCACAGGGAAGGTTGGAGGGGAAAAAAAGAAGTAAATGTAGATCTTGATATGCTACACTGTTCTAGACCCACCGTCTTCCCCTCTCTTCTGCGCTTGAGGAAGTCCCCGTCTTCCTTTGCAGAGAGCATTTCCTTCTGCTTGGGGCTTCTTGAATAGCGGAATCACTGCTGCAGGTCACTAAGCCATGTCTGTCCCCTCCTGGGGGAGGTTGCCAGTCAGCTCTCTCTCCCTGTATCTGCCAAAAGATTAAGCTGCCTCCCTATTTTGCTCTGCGTTCCTTTCATTATGATGCCTGATGAATTCTGGCTGTGTCCCTGTTAGCATGAGCTTTGTTTTATAAAGTCCTCATTAAATATCCATGTATAGGAGAAGTCACAGCTGGATCTTTTCAGGAAGTCTTGGAGAGCAAGAGGGATGAAAGCCCGTGCTGCCTTCCTAAGCGCAAGCTGGGAGAAAACTCCTGATGGGCTGAAGAAAACATGAGTTTAGGGAAGGAGTGGCAGCTTCTCCCCCAAGGCCTGATGAAGGATTGGGAGCACATACATGACCCATAGAGAAAAGGTGTTGGTTGCTTGTGTCTGTCTCGCCTGTGATGCAAACCTAGCAGAGCTAAGTCTGCATGGGCTGGAGCTAAGCCAAGCGACATGTGCTTGGGATGCCTCACCAACAGCAGCAGAGCTGCTGGAGCCTGGCACTGTGGTTTCAAATCTACATATTCTCTGCAGTGATGTGATCGATCAGAAAAGAGAGGTGGGATGGCTTCAGGCTGGCGAGCAGCCGTGTCTGCTCAAGAGTTTCCTAGGAAGCTGGTGGTGGTTGCCAGTGCCAGGTCAGCTCTCCTGGAGCTACTGCTGGTGGCCAGCAGGATTGTGCAGTGCCTGGACGGAGCAACGCTATGCCACGCCTGGGGCCTCTAGACGTTGTTGTCCTATAGATAAATAACAGGGTTTGAGCTGCTGATGTTGATTGTAACGTTGTGAGTCAGGTTTTCCAAAGAGCACGGTGCTGAGCTATGGGAAAAAAACAGCCCTGTGTTTAGGTGTCTGCTGGACTGCTGAGCTCCTGAGAAATTTTGGTACCCCGACACAGGAACTGCATTTCCTTGGATGCCATGGCTCGTGTCTTCTGCTCAGGCTTGAACCTAGCTTCGCTGGCCCTGTGCTGTATCCCTGGGTGTGATGGCCCAGTTCCGGGTGAGATCACACTGTCCAGGAGTGTCATCTTCCATGCGTGGCTCTCACAGGGACCAAAGTGGTGGCACCTCTGGGGAAGTTCCTGCCTGTACAACTAGGTGACATCAGGCAGAATTGGCTCCCTTGTGTACCAAGTGATTTCTGCTTAGGACTGTATGTTTATTTTTGAGAAGGGAAGTACAGCTGTACACTTTTCACACCGCATCAGTGCTGAGAAAAACCACAGAGATGAAGCTGTCACAGGACAAACCCCAAATCTCAAAATGATTCCAGCTGTGCTTCTCTTTTTACATAACATTGTCGTGTAACATTTTCACTCTTTTTCTGCTTTACTTTTTGTTTATTTGTTTTTTGCTTTTGCTTTAGGCCAGGACAAGGCACAGTGGCAAATTTCAGAGCAAGTACTCCAAGTCCAGAGGGCTGCTCGCAGCCTTCCCCATGCCTACAACCAGCTAGTGAGCAAGACTGCTTCATGCATGCTACTATGTGTGGGGACCAGCTACCTTTTGGGTCACACCTTTGTTCTATTGTGTTTTCCCTTTCCCTGTATTATATTTTTATTTCCCATTTCCTTCTTTTTTTTTTTGCTGTGACTTCAAAATGTTGTTAATGGATGGATAATACAAGGACTCTTTGTCTGCTTTTTCCTCTTTTTTCTTTTTTAAATATGATTTAAAGATTTCATCATCACCGTCACCAATTCTTCTTTCACTCAATGCTGCTAAGATGATTTACAGTGAAGCTGGGATCTAGATGGTGGCTTTTAAGGCAATGGCTCCTAGAAAATCTGTGAAACCAGCAGGAATGTTGCCAAAACCATCTGCTCAGTACCCTGTAGTAGCAAGTCATCCAGTTTCTGAAGCTGAAATTGAGTTATGATTGAGACCATCCTCACAGCCCCCCTTCCACCCCCTGATGCAGCAGTAACCCCAGCATAGCCCATACACACCCTCAGGGAGAGAAACATCTGCTGTGGTTCCTCTACCACCCTGCAAGCTACCCGTGGGCATAGGGAGACGAGCGTAACTTTTCGGGCAACTTGTTGTTTATTTCCTCTGTGGAAAAGGCTGAAGTCCAGGTGAAAGCTGCTTAAATAGGCTGGGGACAGTGTAGCTGGTCAGTGCCCGGGCAGAAAGGGCCCTGGGGGTGCTGGTCCACAGCCGGCTGAACATGAGCCAGCTCTGTGCCCTGGTGACCAGGAAGGCCAATGGGCCCTGGCCTGGATCAGGAATAGTGTGGCCAACAGGAGCAGGGAGGTCATTCTGCCCCTGTACTGGGCACTGGTGAGGCCACACCTCGAGTGCTGTGTCCAGTCCTGGACCCTCAGTTTGGGAAGGACATGGAGATGCTGGAGCACATCCAGAGGAGCCAACGAGGCTGGTGAGGGGCTTGGAACACAAACCCTGTGAGGAACGGCTGAGGGAACTGAGGGTGTTTAGCCTGGAGGAAAGGAGACTCAGGGGTGACCTTATCACTGTCTACAACTCCCTGAAAGGTGGCTGTAGTCAGGTGGGGTTGGTCTCTTTCACCAGGCAGCAACTTACAGAAAGAGAGGACAGTCTCAACCTGCACCAAGGGATATATAGGTTGTAGGTTAGGAAAAAGTGTTTTACAAAAAGAGTGATCAAGTGCTGGAATTGTATACCTGGGGAAGCAGTAGAGTCACCATCCCTGGAGGTGTTTAAAAAAAGACTGGATGTGGCACTTGGTGCAATGATTTAGTTGAGGCGTTAGGGTATGGGTTGGACTCTATGATCTTGGAGGTCTTGGTCTCTTCCTACCTTGTGATTCTGTGAAATTAACTCTATTTGTCTGGCTGCCACAGCAGCTGTTCCTTTGAATCAACTGCTTCTTTGGAGGGAGAGGAGTGACCATAAAATGGTCAGTAACCCTACAGGGCAATGAGCTGTTTGGGGTGCCAGATATGAAGGATGGAAATCTGCCTGGGCGTGCCTCCTCCATGCTCTGGCCCAGGGCCAGGCTGAGCACTTCAAATCCTGCTTGCGGAAATTGTGAGAATTTGGATTTTTATCACTTGGGTTGTCTTCTGAAACTGCTGCACAAAGTTCCAAACTGTTTGAACAGCAGGACTTCGGACTACCCCCTGTAACCTTTCCTGCCAAAACAGAAAACTAAACTCTTTTTTTTTTTGTTTAGATAAAGTAAATAGTTATGGTTTGGGTTTTGGTTTGCATCTTAAGGTTGCGTATTTTAGTATCTTTGCAGAGTGAGAATGTAGTATTTGTCTTCAGATCTAGTAGATGAGGCACAAAGACTGTTTGGCCCAGCCTGCAAGCTTGCTTAAGCACTTAGCTGATTTCATTGGAAATGGTCTGACTAAGCATCCTTTGAATGCCAGGGTATAGTCTTAGCTAGGAGGATGCAGGCAACTCTTGACAGTGCAAAGAACATCTTGATTGAAAGATGGCATCCAAAGTACAACTGCAGTACGAGATAGCACTCGTGATGGACTCTCAAACAAAAGACATGGCTGGGGAGAGTGTGTGCTATGAGGACAGGCCAAACCAATGGGAATTCTTTAGTATCACAGAAGAAGGTGCTGAAAGGGTAAGGAGAGTAAATGGCTTCGTAGGTTAAATAAGTTTAGTGGCCTGCATGAAAGCAAACCTGTGAGAGGGTGAAATGCCAAAGTAATATGACACCAAAGTAATGATTTACCCTGTTCTGCAAACCATGGTTATGAAAAGTGCCGATGCTGGAAACGCTGGCTGGTCTGTAGTGATGTGCATGACAATGTCAGCGGGGAGTGTCATATCTCCTGAGTGCATGCTCCTGGGAGGACAACACAAAATGAGAGCAGCACTCCAACTTCATGAGAATTCAATCAAATGCTGAAGCTGTGCAAAACCATAATATTTTCTTTGGCAAGATGAACTCTTGAGAAGATGTGAAAATAAGCATCCTTTTGATGGGAACAAAACTCGGTGTTTCAGCCAAATTTATATTTTCTTCTGTCAAAAGAAGAAAATTTCTTCTTCTGTTATCTTTTTTTCCCCAGAAAAGGCAGAAAAGGAGGGGATTGAAAGTTTAATTCGCAGGTCAGGTGTTCAATTTTTGTGTAGTTAGAAGGAAAAATGTTCTTAAGGAAAGATACTTGTAAGTGTTGTAGGTTTTGCTTACATTGTTCATAACATTGTATACCCTTGTCATGTCAGTCATGGTGAGAGATTTTTGATTTTAAGACACCCAGCTGCTCAGCCAGGAGATTAAATCTCAAGCAATCAATGAGCTCCTTCTCTACATCCTGTCAATGTAAAAGATGTTAATGTAAAGAGTGTAATTGAATGAGATGTATAGACTCCTAGTGGAAAGAAAAGTTAATTTCTCAGTTAAATTTATTCTACATTTTTCAGGTGAGCAACCAAATTGACTTGTCATTCTGAAATGTTTATTTTTTTGTCAGTAAAAGAATGAAATAAGAATAAATTTAGAGCATATGAAATTGAAATAACTCATTTGAAAAATAGATCAAAGACAGAATTTAAAATATTTGATGTTGGGACAGGTTTATAGGTGTTAAGCAGAGGGCATAAGCCTGGTAGATTATTTTCTTTTTGTTTTCCTACCTCATGTATGGCTGGAGAACTGTGGGAAGAGAATTACTTATAAGGGGAGAGGGATGTTCAATGTATAGGCAGAAGGCTGGACTTATCTCCAAAGCTCTCTATTCCCATTCAGAGCCTGATCCTCAGAAGCAGGATCTGTCCACTGTCTTGTAGTGCCTTGACATGACCCATGTTCTCTTAGGTCCTAATATGCAGCATTCAGCAATTGAAAAGCTAGTTTTGGAGATTTTTTTAAGATTCTCCCCAAACCCCCCCAGCTCCATGGTTCTTGTTCTCATAGCTTCTTAATCATTCTCCTCTGCCTTGGCTTCCTGAAAGGAGCCCATCTGCTCTCTTGCACTGCTTTCTGTCTGCACTGAAACCACAAAACTCAGATTAGGCTCTTCAAAAGCTTTACCAGGCTTCAGGAACTCCTGAAGCAAATCTGGGCCCGTTTTCATGCAAATCCAAATACCTTTTATGGTTTCGTTTCAACTTGACATTTTGATTTTGAGATTTTTTGAGCTTCTCAGACCCTACGGCTTTATGTGAAACCCAAAGGGCGTGAACNTCCTGCCAAAACAGAAAACTAAACTCTTTTTTTTTTTGTTTAGATAAAGTAAATAGTTATGGTTTGGGTTTTGGTTTGCATCTTAAGGTTGCGTATTTTAGTATCTTTGCAGAGTGAGAATGTAGTATTTGTCTTCAGATCTAGTAGATGAGGCACAAAGACTGTTTGGCCCAGCCTGCAAGCTTGCTTAAGCACTTAGCTGATTTCATTGGAAATGGTCTGACTAAGCATCCTTTGAATGCCAGGGTATAGTCTTAGCTAGGAGGATGCAGGCAACTCTTGACAGTGCAAAGAACATCTTGATTGAAAGATGGCATCCAAAGTACAACTGCAGTACGAGATAGCACTCGTGATGGACTCTCAAACAAAAGACATGGCTGGGGAGAGTGTGTGCTATGAGGACAGGCCAAACCAATGGGAATTCTTTAGTATCACAGAAGAAGGTGCTGAAAGGGTAAGGAGAGTAAATGGCTTCGTAGGTTAAATAAGTTTAGTGGCCTGCATGAAAGCAAACCTGTGAGAGGGTGAAATGCCAAAGTAATATGACACCAAAGTAATGATTTACCCTGTTCTGCAAACCATGGTTATGAAAAGTGCCGATGCTGGAAACGCTGGCTGGTCTGTAGTGATGTGCATGACAATGTCAGCGGGGAGTGTCATATCTCCTGAGTGCATGCTCCTGGGAGGACAACACAAAATGAGAGCAGCACTCCAACTTCATGAGAATTCAATCAAATGCTGAAGCTGTGCAAAACCATAATATTTTCTTTGGCAAGATGAACTCTTGAGAAGATGTGAAAATAAGCATCCTTTTGATGGGAACAAAACTCGGTGTTTCAGCCAAATTTATATTTTCTTCTGTCAAAAGAAGAAAATTTCTTCTTCTGTTATCTTTTTTTCCCCAGAAAAGGCAGAAAAGGAGGGGATTGAAAGTTTAATTCGCAGGTCAGGTGTTCAATTTTTGTGTAGTTAGAAGGAAAAATGTTCTTAAGGAAAGATACTTGTAAGTGTTGTAGGTTTTGCTTACATTGTTCATAACATTGTATACCCTTGTCATGTCAGTCATGGTGAGAGATTTTTGATTTTAAGACACCCAGCTGCTCAGCCAGGAGATTAAATCTCAAGCAATCAATGAGCTCCTTCTCTACATCCTGTCAATGTAAAAGATGTTAATGTAAAGAGTGTAATTGAATGAGATGTATAGACTCCTAGTGGAAAGAAAAGTTAATTTCTCAGTTAAATTTATTCTACATTTTTCAGGTGAGCAACCAAATTGACTTGTCATTCTGAAATGTTTATTTTTTTGTCAGTAAAAGAATGAAATAAGAATAAATTTAGAGCATATGAAATTGAAATAACTCATTTGAAAAATAGATCAAAGACAGAATTTAAAATATTTGATGTTGGGACAGGTTTATAGGTGTTAAGCAGAGGGCATAAGCCTGGTAGATTATTTTCTTTTTGTTTTCCTACCTCATGTATGGCTGGAGAACTGTGGGAAGAGAATTACTTATAAGGGGAGAGGGATGTTCAATGTATAGGCAGAAGGCTGGACTTATCTCCAAAGCTCTCTATTCCCATTCAGAGCCTGATCCTCAGAAGCAGGATCTGTCCACTGTCTTGTAGTGCCTTGACATGACCCATGTTCTCTTAGGTCCTAATATGCAGCATTCAGCAATTGAAAAGCTAGTTTTGGAGATTTTTTTAAGATTCTCCCCAAACCCCCCCAGCTCCATGGTTCTTGTTCTCATAGCTTCTTAATCATTCTCCTCTGCCTTGGCTTCCTGAAAGGAGCCCATCTGCTCTCTTGCACTGCTTTCTGTCTGCACTGAAACCACAAAACTCAGATTAGGCTCTTCAAAAGCTTTACCAGGCTTCAGGAACTCCTGAAGCAAATCTGGGCCCGTTTTCATGCAAATCCAAATACCTTTTATGGTTTCGTTTCAACTTGACATTTTGATTTTGAGATTTTTTGAGCTTCTCAGACCCTACGGCTTTATGTGAAACCCAAAGGGCGTGAACTTACATGAACTAAAATGGAAAAAATATTCAGATGAACCCACTGAAAACTGAAACTACGTTCCCACAACCGTGCTTAATAAACTGCTCTGTTTTTCTCTTAATTGCAGAAGTGGCAACTACTGTTCCACAGCTAGGAGATGCAGCAAGGCTGAGTTTCCAGTTTATGTGTATTAGGTATATTAAATAAGGATCCTGGTAAATCATAGGTGGTTTGTCCTCTTCCAACTGTCAGTCAGTAAATAGGGAACCTTCTCTACCTCAGTGTGACCTAAGCAATGAGAAAATCAATGTTTTCCCCTGCCAGGGAGTGCTGCCACAGGAGTGATGCAGGCTTCTTGTCACAGTGGGTCGCTCACTCTGTCACTTCCAGGAAAATTGCAGGGTGTCCTCTACTCAGTCAGCCCAGCTCTGACCGTGGTGAGGAAGTCCTGGTACTGCTCTGGCTGAGCACCTCCAGCACCTCATCTATTATTTTTATCCCCAGCACACGGTGGCTGTGCCAACCAGCCACGGGGGGCACAGCCAGATCCCACCGACTGCTGAAGCCACCACATGAGCAGGTCACACCAGCTGTGGGACACGAGCTGCTGATGGCAAACGGATACACCAAGGCACTCATGCACTGGGGCCATCCCTCTCCTCTGCTCACCCTGCCCACCTCCCCAAGGGAAAAATGCCCCTGAGGATTGCCCCATGGTGGGGGGATGGGAACAGGAGGAGAGAGAAGGAGAAAGAGGTGCTCCTTGACTCAGGTATAGGCAGGGCTGCTGATGGAGAGGGAGCAGTGTGTGCTCCAGTGGAGCTTTAACAAGTATTCAAGGACCTGGTTCTCATGGCAGTAGCCAGTTTGGCCCCAACTGACCCAAGCCTGGCTGCTCTATGCAGGGAGCAGAATCTCCAGAATCACCCCCAATGACTTCCCTCTCCAGCACACAGGTTTCCAAAGCTGTTCAGATCTTTCTGAGAGGACAAGCTAATGTTGCTTCCCAGCCTGAGTGGCTGAGCATGGTGCTAGGGAGCTGTGTGAGTTGCAGGTTGTGGAGGAAATGGAGCTTTCACAGGGCTCTGGTGACCTATGGTGTCAAGCTGTCTTGTCGGACATGAGAAACAGGATTGGGATCTGTGATCCAAATCACCTATCCTGTGTTACTAATTAGTTCTGTGACTCAAAATTGCAAGGTCCTAGTATCACAAAGGATTTTAGAAATTACAAATGGTGTCATGGAATTCTTTCCCCGAGTTTTTGTCTGCAGTTCTGAACCACAGCAACTTTTCTCTACCCTCTTAATTCAGCTTGTCAGATTGGTACACCAATCAAGGTCTTGGGACTGGGTCTCCAAGAAAGCTTCAAGATAGATGAAAAGAGCTGGAAGTTTTTGGCACCCTGAACTTCTCTGTCCTTTTGTCAAACCTGCTATGTGACAGGAAATTCTGTCCTGGGTGCTGCGGTGCCCAATGGCACTTCTTTCCCACCCATGCCAAAACACAGAGGGCTTTAAAATGGATTTTTAGTGCTTGAAAAAAAGATTTGTGATACTATGATAAACCTCTCCTTCTCATTGCCTTGGTAGTCCAGACTGCTTTCCCTGCCAGAAAGGACACAGACAATTGCTCCCTGCAGGACAAGTGGAAGCAGAGTCAGAGCTGTGGGAAATGCAAGCCAAGTCTGGGGAGTACTCACTTCTGGGCACAGTAAGCCTGTTCTGGTTTTGTCTCTCAGGCTTCAAGCACAAGAAGATGATATGCTAGGCCCCATTAAATGAAACAGCTGGTAGTAGTGGGCTTTTGCTTCTTCTTCTTCTTCCTTTTTTTTTGTTTTTTTAATTAGAAAGGCCCGAAACTCTCATAGGCAAAGCTATTCTCAAGGTCTTACAGGGAAACCCCATAGCCTGTACCACTTCCATATACAGGCAAATGGTGGTGTATGACCTTTTGACACCACGTTCCTAGTGAGACCTTACTGACTAAAGAGCATGAAAAAAACACCATGGAGCTGGGGCTGTGAATGACACTGTGCTCGGCCTTAGATTTTCAATTTTTTATAGAAAATGTGCGTGTGGGAGTGAAGGTCTGCCATTTCAAAGGCTTGGTTCTGATTTTGTATGTCTGTGTCTATGGGAGAAGTGAGCCAATCCACACCTAGGGAAATGAAGCCTTTTGAAATGAAGCTTTCAAAACCATCAGTTAAGACTTTTTATGTTAATTAAAAGATTAATATAATTGAGTTAAAGAGCATGCAGATCACAGCAGCCTATTAGGGATGTGCTATCTGCAGTTTACATGTAGTTACTCACTGGAAATACCATATGTACTGTGAAGAGAAGAAGATGGTGAGGTTAGTCATGGGTGGAGTGGAGCAAGTTGTCCTCATTAGTTACCTTATGGTAAAAAACACAGTCACCTTATCTCTTCTAGGAATTTACTATGGGCTTGCTAATGCCTGGTAACAAGCTTGTTTTTGTGTTCTCTTTCAGTCTTTTCCCACCAACTTCTCCTGCAGTGACTTGGCTTCCACAATCATACTTTTCCCACATTAGGTCATTGCTGGGACTTACAGAGGTCCTACCGCTGGTAATAGACACAAGGAAAAAGTGACTTCCCCAGGGTGACATAGGAAAGTGAACCAGGCATTCCCAGTTAAATTACTTACTTGGACGTGGTCTGTTTTGGTTTTTTTTCAATCTCTCTACAGCACTCTCTGAGCCTTTTTCCCCAGGCCAATCAGTTAGTTAATATACCACCCCTTTCTCTGGTATAAACACCAAAAGTTTACATAGTGTAAACTTTTACATTTGTAAAACTCTTTACATCTTTTTGGTATAAACACCACAGTTTACATAGTTCCCTAGCAAACTGGATTGACTTTTTTTGGTTTTTTTTAGTAGACAGGTGTTAAAAAGAGCAATTAGTCTCTCATGGTGTGGGGATAAAACTACTGATCAGTGTCTGTCTAGTAATTCTTAAATTTACTTTGAACAAACCTGAGCAATGATTGTGGCTTGACTTTCTTTCTAAGAGGTTTACAGACTCCTCACGGATAGAGAGAAAAATAAGGGTTGCATTTTTTTTTGCTCTCTGGAAGATATAAGAGAGAGAGAGAGAGAGCTTTCTTAAAAATATTTTCCAGACTTTCACTCCTATTTCTATGTTCAACTACTATCCTGAAAATGCTTTGCATCAAGAATTATATGCCTGTGAGAGAGCACATGGAGAATTTATTATATGAACATGGGCTTTTTTTCTTGTTCAAAGCTTCCTCTGGAGAAGAGGGCCATTAACCTCAACTGCTCCTCCTTTTATAAATATCAGCCTGTTTACCAAAATTACATTGCTTCCTGGAAGCTTGGTGAAGCATTGAACCCTAAAACAGCTTAGCACGACCAAAACATGGCAAGAAGCAGAAACTTGGAGGATTTTAGGAATGTCTAATTGTCATTTGCAGCACCACAGTCATTGCTTTTGGCCAGGCTGGCAACATCTTGGAAGACGCTGGGGCAATTTCTGGCAGAGGAATGCTGTTGAGGATCAGTCCATCTGTCGGGTTTAATTTCAATAGATAATTTGATTTTTTTCCTTTCCTTTAACCTGAGTTTCTTACAGGCATTTCAGCTTGAACATGTTACAGGTTGTACTATTGGAAAATGTCAAGTTACTGTCATGGCAGTTTTGGGTGAGTCTCACATTTTCCTTCAGGTGGTGGAGCCTTATGGGTTTAACGCTTCTTAAATCAAAGCCACTAGCAATGTTTCCCAACTGCCCTTACATCCGAATCACAGAGGTGTTTTTCTGTGTTGCTGATTTAGAAAAAAAAGCCTTAAAAAATAATTTAAAGTGTTATGCATGTAAAACACCATCTGATCATTTTGCATTGGCATGAATGGTTGCAAAAAAGTGAAGAACCGTGTGCTGTTGGTCCATCTGGAGTGTTTTGCTTTTTTTATGTAGCCTTTTATTAACATTTGTCTGGAGCTTTGTATCTGCTTGGTAATGACAGATAATTTGTATAATGAGGAGTCTGCTGGACATCAGAGTGACAGGTCAGGGTGGGTTCTCCTGACAAATGAAGTGGGCAACTCCCAGGAGAGCGGCCAGAGGAGATGGCTGCCTAGGGGTGTTTCAGGAAGTAGGGGTGTTTACAATGAGCTGATGAATATGGCTTCAGTGTTTCTCTTTGGGAATATAGAAATGATGATGAGTAAGTGCTGGAAAGCAAAGCCCATGCACATCTTTAAAAACAGAGTACACAATTTATACTCTTGGTTCATTGTAACTTTGTTTTGAGAGGCAAGACCTCATCCTTTGAAGGTTTCGGTCATCTCAAAACGATGCTGTGTTTCTGAGTGACATTTTATCCCTAGAAGAGGCCATGTGATGTTCTACTGAACAGCATTCAGTTTAGGAGATGTTTAGATTAGAAATCAGATCTCACCCACGCATGGCAGATTGCTTTCTGTTTAATGTTTCATTGTGATTTTGTCATTTGTGGGTGCAAGAGGAGGCTGCAAATGTTTATTTCTTGTGAAGATTTTGCACATCCTGAGACAGTTTATTATAGCTGGTGTATCTGTATTTTCTGAGCAAATTAGAAGGGGTTGGAAAACATGTAAACTACCGAAACAGTTGCTAGGGTAAGAAATGGAAATCTATAGCCTCTGAAAATGGAAAATGAAAAATTTCAGAGTGGAAAGCATTTGTCAGTCGAAGTGGAGGACATAATTCAATCTCACACTGAGTTGACAAAAACTGCTTACTTGAGACACCTACTGGATCTTGTTTCTCCCCCCTGCTCCTAATTCTGTTTTCATTAACTGGCTGACTGCAATGGAATGGAGCTCCCTTAGCTTTATATGGAAGAAGCTGAGGGCTGTCCTGTGTTAGCAGGGAACACGGTCTTTTATTGCAATGCAAAATCTTAGCACAGGTGTGAAAAAGTACAGAAATTATGTGGATTTATCATAGATATTAATTTATCAGAAACATTTGCTTCTGTGGTTTTTTGGGGGTTTTTTGAGGCTCAACAATAGATGCAATTTTTTTTTACCTAACTTGTCCAAACACCTTTGGCTCGAGTTTCCAGCCATTGTTTTTCTAGAGGGTCAATGTGGAGGAGAGGAATCATGTGGTTCTTGCATAGGACAGACCTTTGTGCTACAGCTTCTGGGCATGATGTGGGATGGTTTTAGTCTGAGGTAGGCTGTGACACTCAGCCATATCTATTCCATGATTATGGCCCTTAGGTACCTCTAAGTGTCCTGGTGGTAGCAATGATATGTTCAGAATTAACACTTTTCAGAGAAAAGTGATCTGGAAACTTGTTTGTTCCCTGCAAGGTAGGGATAGCCCATAGATTTGACATGCTCAGGAGCATGTTCAGTTCCTTCCACTGTCTTGGTTATAATTTTGGCCCTTCCTGTTAGATGCCTCTGCTCCCAGAGGTGGAGGCAGAAGCTCAGCCACCACTGGGCTGTAGCCCTCTAACCCCTAGTACCGAGAATGTCCTGCAGAACAAATATTTTCTTGCTCTTCTTTATAACTCATTGCAACTCCATGGTAGCTATGTTCCTCTGCCAAAGTCAGTCAAGTCTATAAAAATTTCTGGGAAATGGCATCACCTGCTACTCTAAGGGTGTCCTGGGAGGCCTTAACCAGTAATTAGGGATTTTTTTCCAGACGGCTCAAGGCAGTGTTGTACTGTGTGTGGCAGTCACTGAACTGCCTCCAAAATGTTTATCAAATTTTTCTCTGTGCAGGGCTGTCTCTTGACAGGAGTGCTCACCTTGGCCTCATATTCTCTGGTCTGGCTCTGTTTCTGATTGGCCTGGAGGGCAGCAGACTGAAGTGGCTGATCAATAAGTGCTAGGCACTCGTCAGCTTTTACTGCGCTGAGTCTCAGTAAATACAACATGTCCATGCCCACCCCCATGCGTGGGGTGTCTTCTCCCTAAAACAGTGGGGCACCACACAGTGTTCATACAGCTGGGTAGTTTTGTTCTCAAAAGCCCCCTGGCACCCCTCTCACCCTAGTGTTTGGTCAGCAGCAGTGGAACCCAAGTGCCCTGCCCACAGAGCAGAGCTGGCCTCTGTCACAGCGGAAACCCAGGTGGTGCCTCCTCTCAGCAGTTCCTGCTGCTGGCCCGTGCTGCTGCACAGGCACACACCGACCACGGGCCTGCAAAGGGGCCGTGACGTGCTTCTCCCTAATCCACTTCCAGAGTGGGTGAAACCTGGCTTCCTACAGCTCTGTGTTCTGTGGTTTGCTGTGCTGGGGCTGGGACAGAGCAGGTGCCAGCCGAGGTGGCTCCTGTGCCGTAGAGAAGCTGGTCAAGGGTTTAGAGAGTAAGTCCTGCGAGGAGTAGCTGAGGGAGCTGGGGGTGTTTAGCCTGGAGAAAAGAAGGCTTGAAGGAGACCTTACTAGTCTCTACAATCACCTGGAATCAGGTTGTGGCCAGGTGGGGATCAGTCTATTCCAGGCAACTAGTGGCAGGATGAGAGAACAAGCTGCCATAGCCTCAAACTGCACTAGGAGAGGTTTGGGTTTGACATCAGGAAGAATTTTGTCGTGAAAATGGTTGTCAAGCATCGGAATGTGCCACCTAGGGAGGTGGTGGAGTTAACATCCTTGGAGGTGTTAAAGAAATGACTGGACATGGCTGACACCTGGGTTTCAGAGAGGGGAGATGTGGCAGCCTTTGGGTTGGCTTCCCTCTGTGCTGCAGCAAGTGCCAGCATCCCACATCATGGCTACCCGTGTGTCAGGTGGATGGAGAGGGATGAAGCTTCTAGATACAGCTAGATACAGATACTGGCCTTGGGCAAACCCAAAGCTTGCTCCACCACTTCACAAAGTGCCCAGAAGCTGTCAGGTAGGCAAGCCTTTGATGTTTCCTTGCTGCCCAGCCCTCAGTATGCTTGTTTGGCTGTGTCACTTTGTGTATATATGAGGTGGTGTTTAGTCTGAAATTGTTTCAAAAGCAAAGTGCCTGCTGTTGGACTGAAAAGATGACGCTGAAAAGTTGTCAGGGAGTTAAACATGGTGTCCCCATGTGATGGGAACAGAGGCAGGGATGTAGAAGAGGCCAGGATTAGAGGGAGACAGGATTAGAGGGAGAGGTGATTGCTTCAGACAACTTGGGTGTTGCTTGCCTTTGTGTTCAGTAAGCTATCCTTCATTCAGACAAATGTCTGAATCTGTATGTGGTTTCAAGCATTTATTTCCATAGTCACTGTGCTGTTATTTATCGATCATTATTCATAACTTTCCTTTCAGAACGTCTCAGTCAGAGAGGCAGAATTAATGCTGGCATTACAAAACAATTTTAATGATTTGTAAACAGTTGAACAAAAGTGTTTTCAAACAACTGTAGGGCTCCAAGCTGTTTCGATATCCCTGTGGCAGAATAAACTGAATGACTGACGTGTTCTTGGAAATCAAGACTTCCCCACAAATGAACTACAGATAGCAAAATATTTGCAAAATAGTCCCTTTCTGTCTTTTCAATAATTAATTTCAAAAGTGTCTAGTGCACTGCTTTATACAACTGAACTGAACTGTGAGGTGGACTCCATCAGAATTTTTAAAGAATTTTCTTAAGGGTGCCGATGGTCTGGGAGCCCATCACATTAATTTAGCAAGAGAACCAGAAGGTGCATTTCATGTGGCTTGGTCACTCAGCATGGGTGTCCAGGGTTCATGCAATGGGGCTTTTACCAGCACACCAGCTGCAGTTTAACCATATCAGTAAAGCAACAGTACTCTGACAACAGTTACCTATCCCACAGGCTCTCCAGTACCGCATGAATTTTGCTGCTGGATGCAGGGAAATAGTTCAGTAAAATGCTTTCAGTAAGGAAATGAAACTTTGCATCTTCATTTTCTTGTTTCCAGAAAATATCCACAGGGCTATTCTCATTTCTTTTGTTAGGAGATAGAAAGTTTAAGTTTTTGAAAAAAACCCCCACATTTTCTTGTACCCCAGGTTGATTCATCCTTTTGAGCATGTTGCTGAGGGAGACAGCTCTCGCTTTAATTCAAAGCTTTTGCTGAATGACTAAGGCTGCACGGAATGTTATGTTAACAGGCTTTTCCCTGATGTAGATGCCAGTGGAAATCCTGCCTACCACCATGTTCCAGCTACAAAGCATCACCAGGACTCAGAGTGATGTTGCCAGTTGCAGTCCAGCTACGGTGGGTATGAAATATGTAAATTTTATGTATCAAGAGTTATAAGTTATTTCACATCACCATCTGATTGCAAACCTTTCTTGGCTTTTACCTCTGGAAGGTGGTTGTCCTGGTTGTGGGGATGTATATCAAAGGCCACCTTGTCCAGCAGTCCCTGCCTTAATAAATGGAATTAGGACTGGTGCGGGGTGAAACAGAACAGGATTGAACAAGGACAGTGGTTTGTTCAAAATACATTTGTTTTTCTTACAAACTAAAAAAGGTTGAGGGAGCTGGGATCACTAGCACTGCCTACTGGATTTGATTCCTTTGATGTACACAGGGTAGGACTAATCTAGCCAAGGGTCTGACAAAGGGTCTTTCCCCAGTGGAATCATAATTAACACTGCTGATGCCAAGGTTGTGGGCTCATCTAACCACTTGTGAGATACCCAGTTCTATGAATAATCTCATTATGGTTCTTTTCCTCCACCCCACTACCTTTTAACAGAAGATAATGACATAGGTCATAGATATTTTTGTATGGGATTGCCAGTATGCACCATTAACTATATATAAGTTTGTATAGTGGTTGATTTGGTTTTTTCAGATTTGAATAATTCACACCTATTTTATTTTCCCCATATGAAAACTCAAGTGGGTATTGGCTGCAGCACAGCAAAAAAAATATTTATGTATTACTTAAGAAAATTAATAACATTGCAAAAGTCCAACAATTTTAGCTGGAATTAAGTATTTTCATTTATCATGCTTCTGTCCCCTTTTAGAAAAACTCTCTTTTTTTGTACTGTGGAGAACTGATGAACGAACTCCTTAGTGTAAAACCACAAATGTTTTCCATGAAGAGGAGTAAAATCAGATGGTTTTAGGGAAAGCAGCTGAAAAAGACTCTCAGACCAACTTTTTCCTTCCTTCTGATGAGAATCCAGGCCATAAGCCAAAAGTACTGTTTGTTCTCAGGCTAAACATAAGTCCCAAGAGGGCAAGTGCTTTTGGACCTTATAACCATACACTCCTCTTGGGTAGCCTGGAGCATTTCTCCTTGGGGCTGGGGGCAGGAGATGTGCTGCTCTGGGCACTGCAGTGCCTCCATCATTGTGGGAGGAACAGGCATGCTGGAAAGGCTGAGCCATGCCCTGTGCTTTCCTTCTTCCTCTCAGCAGAGAGAAAGGCTTCTCAATGTGTAGAATAATCAAGGTGCTGTGGGCTGAATCCCACTGCCTTGCAGAGAAAGAGGAAACAAGGGGGAAGCAAAGGTCTATTAACAAAGGGCCTGTTAAATGCGCATTTATTTAATTTATCCCTACATGTGCTAACTTTGTCCTTTTTCCTAGGGAAACACATGGGAAGGGGTGAGAGAAAGCAGCATAAGGTCCTGTCTGGTGATACAATGGCTGGAGCACTTGCTGCTGCCCCTGGCACTTCCTGGGGAGCTGATAGAAGAGGATTGATTCAGCTATGGCCACATCTGTTTTGAGAGGGAAAATCAGGCTGGGAACTGGGGAGTGAAAGGAGAGTGGGGCTGCCAGAGGGAGTTGTGCCTCTGGAGCCAAGGAGCTCGTGGCACCACTCCCAGTGGCATCGCCTCCAGTGCCCCACCTCGCCAGCCTTGAAGTCCCTTTTTGTCTCTGCTCTGCAGTTAGTGCTCAGCAGTGACACTGCTTTGGGTCCTGCTCTCCTTTCACAACAGCTGCTACTGTGAAGGGACAAGCTGAAGAAAGAGGCTTGGGTTTGTTGGTCAGTGAGAGGATGCCATAACAACCCCGTGTCTTTTTTTTCCCAACTCAGCGACAATTATAAACTTGATTACCAGGTGAGGTTTTTTTCTGAGTAGAGAGAGGGAATTGGTACATTTTTCCTGGCATTCTTCAATTAATTATTTTTATAGCTTTGATTACCTGTGGTCCAGAAGGATTAACTAATTAAATGGTTACAGTGAGAAGAATGTCATGTTTTCCTTTGCAAGAACCATGAAAAGAAGCTATCTTCTGAAACTGGAGACATTAATGATGCCTCCTTATAAATATGGTTTTGGGAACAGGGAGAGAGGGAAAAATCACAGAGAGAAAAGAAGCATTAGGGTTAAGTGACACTACTGGCTCCAACCCAACTGGCTAGAAATTGGTCACGAGGGAGTTCAGGCTTGAAATTAGTAAAACCATTCAAAGATGAAAATTCTGGATCAGTCTCTCAAACAGTGTAATGGGGGCAAGAACTTAGATCCTTTTAAAAATGGAATGTACCAAATTATTGAAATGATTGTGAAGCAGAGGAAGAAAATTCTTAATAATTAACGAGACACATCCCGGATAGCTCTGAAAGAGCATTCATGTAGCAAAGGGATTGGAAAGGCGATTAGGTCGCCATTCACATTTCCCTTATTACTAAACCCATGCTTGGGTGCGACAGGGATGTAGGAGCCACAGAGGAAGCCCTTTCTTTTCCCCACGACAGATGGATAGATAGCGGCAGGATGTATGGTGGAGTAAGACGTTGTTCAATGCTCTGGTGGAGGGATGGTGCACCCCATTTGTGTCTTCAGGTTTAATCTCTGGATTTAGAGCGGAACAGGAATTTTCCTACAAGCCATGTGAGCAGTACTTCCTTCCTGCCCTCAGCCCATGAGAAAAAGGCATGGTCCAGTTCCAAGGTCAGGGTGGAAGCTCATTGTGGTGGTGTCCTTCTACCATCAGCAGAGAGAAACATGCATTTTTGGGGGGAGGGGGAGGGGAGTAACTCATCTGACCTATATTATGTATTTACTTTGGGCTGAGACAAAGACTGCTCCAAAAATGCATATCCCTTCTTGTTGCCCACACTGGGAATTGAGATGGGTAGTTACATGCCAGAGGAATCCTTTTGTCCTGAGGACAGGGTATGGCAAGGAGAAAAAAGGAGTTTTTTCTCAGAACAGCTGCTCTGATGAGTTCCCAGGGAAACAAGCACTTGTTTAAGATGGGAGGAATTAAGTTCTTCGAATCATTGGTTTCCTTGGCTATTCAAAACTTTCATCAGCTCTCACCTCATCAGTCCCTCTCTTTGATGGATGTCAGGGAGATCTTTACCACCAAGCTTTGTGGAAGGAGAACTGAGCTAACATGAAAGCAGTTTGTTGTGTGTGTGTCTGCATGTGGTTAGCACAGCAAAACAAGGCTACAAGGCCTGCAGCTTTTCTGAGATACGCTCATTTACATCAAGATGTGCTACCCAATTACTACAGGGTCCTTTCATGGCACTTTCCCTTTTAGATTGTGGTGGATCTTACACATGTGAACATTTATGCGTGTGTACCTGATGTGCATGTATAGGCCTTTACTGTGGTAAGGGAAGAGGAAATGTAGTGTTTGCCCATTTAAAGAGGAAAGTCTTGGGCTTTTTTTTCTCATAGGAAGTAATCATGCTTTGTAAGCACATTTCTTGTAGGTAGCTATGCTTGAAATGTTTATACTTCACTTTCAAGAAGTAAAATACTCTGAATATAATATCAGTGATACAACACCTGCATGACTGCATTATCATTCAAACTGATGTGGAAACTATTTTTAAAATCATCTTCGCTTTCTGGCGCAATAACTTTCTGAGGTAACTGAGAGACAAGACTTCTAACATCGGTGAGGTTGAAAGTAACTGAAGTGGAAGCAAGGAGATTATTTATATCTCAATTACAGTACTGAGACAGAATTTTGAATCAAAGCAACATGGAAGCCTCCAGAGGATAATTCATTGCCTCTTTGTGTTAGTCTCCTTTCTCTTCTGGAATAGCAGTAAGCTGTCTTGTGAGGAAGCCAGCAGGAAGTGGCCTCAGCCAACCATTAGGTTAGACGTGAATTTGTGAATCAGAGGCACAGACTGGAATTTTGCTCTGTTCTGTTTGGAGACAAGGCAGTAAATGTAGAATAAATTCCTGAGTGACACTCTATGGGCCCATACGGTCAATTGTGGGTGATTGTGCTTCTGTTCAGCTGTAGAGGTGTCATCTACCAGAAAGCATTTCCTTATTTTAGTACATTTCTTCTGTTCTGTGCATACAGCCTGCTGAGGTAGGAAGGAGTAACTTGCCTTTGTAAGCTATCTACATCTGTGAATGAACTCTGTCCTGAAGCTTCTGCGGTGCCAGACATTTCGCCAGAGAAATTACTCTCTCAGCTTTGCTAGCTGACAGCTCCATCCACAGTGTCTGCATGCATTTCAACTGGATCATGATGGGGTCAGCCTGGTGAAGGATAGGTGGAAGGGGAGAAAAGCAAAGTTTTCACCCCAGTTCAACTGGTACATTGAAACAAAGGCACAGCCTTGATTTATAGCCACACTCACCACTGGTTACAGAATTACTAAGTTGTTGTTAGCAGAATTACTTTCAGCCCCTACAATTTGAAGTTAGAAACAGATCCATTTCTTCACCTGACTTTTGCATGGAAATAAGGTGGAATACCATTCATGTCTCCACGAAGCAGCTCTTTGGGTGAGCATGGCTGAACCATCCCATCTGGAGCTCACATCAGCAATTCTCAAACTGTGTGGTTTTCACCTGTCAGGAAGATGTGGTCTCCTGTGGGAGCTTCACTTTCAACCACCCTGGGCAGCAGTGGCAGTGTCACACCTTTCCCAGGCCTGCTGCCTAGGATATTTCCCCCATGTGACCGAGGAACGACTGAGTGCCTGTTCAGCCTTTTGTCAGAAAGGAGGGAACCCAGGCTTGGAACAGAGCGTCTGTAGAGTTGCACAGCCTGAAGAAACAAATCCTGAATGCCTGCTGAAGTCGGATATTGCCACTCTTCTGAAGCATGACTTTGCTTGGTGCCCTTCCAGACCCATGTGGAAATTCCTCTGCCTGGGTGAGCTTCTTATGTCAGCTTGCCTTCAAAAACCCCCTCACTCTTCCTTGAATTAGGATTCAGGATGAGAAAACCTGTCCCTTTCCTCCAGAGAGATCTTTTCTAAGAAATTATTTTTTTTGTTATTGTGGTCTGTCTGGCCTTTCTCATAGTTGGCTTGGCCTCTGTTCCACCACTGTCATTCTGACAATAAAATGCAGTTATGAGGTTTAAGTTGCTTTATGCTTTTACTGGAGTTTTACACTCCAGTCTGAAGTCAATTTGCAAAGTAAACATTGCAGAGAAGGTTATAATAACACTCTGGGGATTTCAGTTTGACACAGACCTATTTCTGCTGCTCATCACAAGATCATCTAATCTCCCAAAGTCCACCTATAATCACATCAAGTGGATTTCACTGTTTTGATTGCTTTTGAAACAACACAGCTGTTGTGTAACAATCTGGGTGTGTGTGAAAGGACACTTCTTGAGCACTTGAAGCAGGGAGCAGAAAAAGAGAAGGCATCAGAAACTAGCTTGGTGAAGTCTTCTGTGGCTTAACCAGCAGAGCTGCATGTGGGGAACAATGAGATACTTCGTGAGTGCCAGAAAGCTCAGTAAAATAATGTTTAGCTAAGTATTGTCACTGTCACTTCATGACCCATTAGCTCCTGTCCCGCTGGTTCAAGAGGGCATAGAAACCAAAGGTCTGCTCTCACCTGGGATATTTTTGGGCTGCTAGTCACCCCATGTGCTGAGGGTGGGTGCAGGTTTGGTCCATGTGTGGGCTGTTCCTGAGGCCTGGGCCAAGGGCTGCTCCAGGAGCTGGGGCAGCAGCGTGCCCTCCCTCCCTGTAAGCTCTGCACATGCTGCATTTACCCCGAGTCAGCCTGCCTGCCTGCCTGTGTGCCCACAATGGCTTGGGGCCAGTGACCAGGGAAGGGCAAATGAGAGAGCAACCACCCTCTGCTGCCCTCAGAGGGGACCTTGGGGCTAATCTGGCAGTGCCAGTCTGTCAGGTTGTGACCTGCTGGCTCTCGATTTCAGCTAATTCCAACTCCTGTAAAGTGTTCAGCCTTCTTTTTGCCTTCCCTCTGTTAACAGGTGGAGCAAGTTTCTATTTATAATTGTTTTCATGGACTTGCCAAGGGTTTTCTACCTTTGTGGCAAACACAGACCGACAGTGAGTATAAAAGTTATCCTTTTTTTTGCCGTGGCTTCTCACTTTTTTTTGGTAGAGGCATTGTGCAATGCACTTTTTGGACTAAAGTACACATGAGGTGAGGTATTAATCAGCCCAGCCTGTTGTCTCCACTGTCTGACAGAATGTTTTGGGTTGGAACAGACCATAAAGATCATCTAATTCCAAACCCCCTGCCAGGGCTGGGGACACCTTCCACTAGAGCAGGTTGCTCAAAGCCCCATCCAGCCTGGCTTTGAACACTTCCAGGAATGGGGTATCCACAACCTCTCTGGGCAACCAATACTAGTGTCTCAACACCTACACAGAAAAGAATTCCTGATATCTAATCTAAATCTACCCTCTTTCAGTTTGAAGCCATTCCCCCTTGTCCTACCCTTACATGCCCCTGTAAAAGTCCCTTTCCAGCTCTCTTCTAGGCCCCCTCAGGTACTGAAAGGCTGCACTAAGGTCAGTCTGGAGCCTTCTCTTTTTCAGGCTGAACAACCCCAACTTTCTCAGCCTTTCAATCCCAATTCCCAGCCTTTACATGCCAGGTAAATGGCAATCTAGTTCAGTCAGAAAGATCTGCTTTTAAACCCAAATCCAAGTTTACCAGAAATTCATCTGGAGCATGCTGGTTGCAGGGGATTAGGAGCTGACTCCATGGATTTATATATTGGCAGGGTGAAGGAGACACACTCTGCTCCCAGCTCGGCTGCAGCTAGAGCAGTGTGTCTCCTGCTTTTCTATCAGCCCTGACAGCTGGCCTGCAGCAAACCTCCCTGCGTGTCATATGCTGAGGTAAGAGAGAGGAAAAGCTTGGATCAAAGCTGGGTTTGAATGTTCTGGTAGGCTCTGATTGTATCTGGTTGTCTGACAAGTCACTTTTACCCTCCTTGGGTATGTTTCAGAGACTAAAGGGAGAGCTATGCTTTGTCACAGGCGTGTTCAGTGGTAAACCTGCCAGCAGTGTGAAAGGTGGTGAGATGAGACAATGTGCTTTGTTAAGGAAAACTCACCTGGCAATGTGTCACAGACTCCTCGAGGCACCATGCTCCCAGTTACTGTACCATTGGGGAGGATTGAACCCAGCTCTCCCAAACCCACATGTGCCCCGTGTCCTGGCATGGCACTTCTGTCAGTGCCCCCACCCTGCTTTGTGCGAGCCTTGCCCTCCAAATGTGTCACATTTGGGGCTAACATCACCACCAGCTCCCATGAGAGGGTGAACAATGGCCCCGTGCTGGCAAGTAGCAGCCCTGGTGCAACCTGGAAACCCTGCTAAGCGCCATATATAACTTCAGGCACTTCTCTGGCGGGGGTATAATTTCCTAACGGAGCAGCAGACATTTCCTTCAACACCTGGTGGAGACCGTAATGCATGAACTTTCTGGGCTTTCACAGTGGGGGCAGTGGGTGTTTTCCAGATGATGGTATCACTTCTTCCTCAGCCTGGCTCTGCCATGAGGTGAAAGCTGTGGGCAGGTGCTCACACATACCCTCAGAGATCTGTGTCGTTTCCCTATAGGTTTTGGTGCCTCTGCAAAACTGGGTCATCTCCCAAGTCTGTGCCTGAGCTCCAGCTCTGGAAACACCAATATGTGCTTGGATTTAGAACAGGCAGGCTGCCCACAGACTCTTAGTTTGGGATAGATGCTGGGGATTGCAACAGAGTCGTGTTCCCCTACAGTCTCCTAAATGGGACCTCCTGTTGCAGTTCAGGGGTTAGAGGGGCTGTTACAATGGACAGGATCACTTTGGCTGGTTTGTTGGTTTCTGTGATATTTCCTTTTGCAAAGCTGTAGTTTCCTCTTTGTCACGGTTCGGTGAATATAATTTACACTTCAACCAATAACAAAACAAATGTTATTGCACTCAGGTATAAATAACAAAGAGCTTAGCTAGGATATGATCAGGCCTGTGACTCTGATTAATGCAAGCTAGAGTGTTACAGATATAGGTTAGAGTGATACACAAGGGAAATCAAAGACAACTAAAGTATCTGACAAAATAAATAAACAGAAGGTCTCGGCCGGAATCTAGATAGCGTTGCTGAGTCCCAGAGTGTGCCTTTGGTCCCACATCTCTTTTTGCTTTTCTACTTTAGCTGCCAATGTGGTATGACCTAGTTCTGGGGCAGAGGGAAGGAAGGAAGTCCTGTGCCCCCTCCCTTCACAGATGTTTAACCAGTCTGAGCCACAGGAAGATGACTGCTTCCATCTCCCACCACCCACAGGGAACAGTGGCAGAAGCAAGGAGGTGATTTGGGGCAAGACAGGGTGAGGAAGCAGGGCAGCTGCACAGACCTGTTGTCTGGTGTTAGGACCATCTCTTGGGGGCTGGAGGAGAAGAGGGGTGCTAACACCTGCTGGGTCCCTGCTGGGTTTTGTGGAGGGTGTGGGGTGGAGGTTGCAGTGCCTCTCCTCTTGCAAGCACAGCTGCACGACAATGCACATCTCTAACACAGCCCTGATGGCACCAGAGTCTTACAAACTCTATCAGCCTTGGACCCGCTTGGGTGCCTGGTGGGCAAGCACTGTGGTGTCCTCATCCCAGTGCCCCTCAATGGCTGCTTTTTTCCTTAAACTCTTCTCATCTGTCCTGTGGTAAGTGCATACATGTCTTGCACATCTGTTTCTCCCGGTCACTTCAGGATTTTGTGCAATTTGTCTCCTTTGCAAAGAATTTTGAATGGCTGTGGGCATGCAAATATCTCTTTCTGTCTCTCAACCAGACCCTCTGTGGGCAGCAATTGTGTATAGCACAGCACAGCTGCAGTCTTTAAAAAATAAACTGGCTACCTGCAGGCAAACAGTTATGCTGGCATGTAGAAAATAACTGTGAGATCCTCATATACTACAGGATCATCTGCCTTGCCCTGTTGTAAGGTATCTCCTTGTTTGTGCATGGATGAGTGTCCTGTACCCTGGTGGTGCCTCACAGCATGTTTATGAACACCTCTCATTCATGTGAGTGTCACTCCATCAGGAAACAGGAGCAATACTGGGCAATTGAGACAATCAGGTCAGAATGTGAAATGTCACAGTGCCATTAAAAAAAATGTATAAACAGCCCACAGGCTGTAAATATTTTTTGCACTGATTAATTTTAATTTGTGTTTCTGACTCACTATGCAGTAAGAATAAGATGAAAATTAGATCAGAAGTCAATAAGATCAGGATAAGGAAAATGGAGAAATGTGCAAAATTTTCTCATAATGGATCATAGAAATGAGTCTTAGTCTACTATATAGTGATTAGCATTGGCACATACAGTAAGTATAAGAAGGTGGTCTGTGGCAGGACCATACAATTTGGCAAATCCAGGACAAGCTCAGGACGGTTTGTCCACTCTGTCCGCATTTGAGGAGGGAGACCAGGAAGCTGAAAGTGGGACATGAGGGACCATTAAACCTTAACCCAAATGTCATTTGGCTTTAGATGACAGTGCTGGTATCAAAAATGCAAGATGATTTACTCAGACTTTTACTTTTGCTTTCACAAAGTCTAGGTATGCCTTTAATTTTGAAGGTGGTAGATTGGTAGATTGTCAGCATACTGCTCCACCTACAGTGAAAACCACAGTTCAAATGGCTCTACCATGAAATAAACAGAGGCTCAAGATCTGTCTGGATGACTGGTTCATTTTTACAAAAGTGTTCCAGACCTCAATGTGATGATAATGTGACACAGATATTTATAAAATAACTGTTGTGCCCATCTCTGTAAGTCCTTCTTTCTCTGATTTAGCACTTATTAAAATGTCAGAAACTAACTACTGTGAATCTATACAGTGTTTGGCTTAAAATATTGTTTCTTTAAATTTACCAAAACAGTGGGAAGTTATAGTCAGTACAGCAGGGATGAATGATGCTGTTAACTGTGTACTTCTCAGCCCCAACTTGTGGATTTTAATCCCTGATGTGTAAAGGAAACACTATATCACAGACCAACTGCAAGTGCTGTTTATTCATTTCAGAGTGAGGGGGTGGGGGCTGGAAAATGTGACTGAGTCATAAAATCCCAAGCTTTCCCAAAATTTGGGTGTGTTCAGAAGCAGAGTTTTCACCCCTGTGACTGTACATGAGACAACTAACACAGTCTCATTTAATTCTGGAGAGACGCTTGAAAAACATCAATATTTTGAACCCGGTTTCTCACAAGGCAAGATGATAAAATCTTTTCATAAACCCTATCTTATGAGCACAGGCCCTCTCCCTGGGCATTGTGCCTTTTATTACCGAGGCTCATGGAGGCAGTAATTGCCCCACACCTCTCTTAGCCTAGGATTTGACAGTGTGGGATTTGTCAGACTGGGTAATTAAAGCTGCTGCTCGCTGCTGAAGTTCGCTTCCAGCTCGTGCTGCACAAAGCACAGCTGGCGCTTCTCCCTGAGTGGACAAGTTCTGGCTGGACATGGTCTTGGACACCCCTGAGGAATCTCACCCTAAATCCAGCTAAGACCAGCTGGCAGTGCTAAGCTGTTTGTCCATGTAGATGGAGAAGGCACTGGCAGCACCCAGGGCAGGGCTGTGGACTGCAGGTGCTGCTAGTCCTCAGCTGCACAAAGAGCTGCTTCCCTGTGTCAGGCCAGGGGCTGGGGGTAGTTGGGCCCATTGGGAGGAGGTGTGGGTGCTGGATGCCACTTCCCATCTGTGCCTGGCCAAGGAGGATGCTGAGTGCTGTTGCCTCACCAAATAAGTCGCTATTCCAGAGGAGACTCAGCTAGAGGCTTGGAAAACACCCTCCCATTTTGGCATGACTTGTCTCTATGCTTGGACTTCTCAGCATTATGGGGAAATGAAATGAACACAAGCAACACAAACTCTGAACCTTGGCCACTTCCATCCAAAATAAACAGGGCGTGGGCATAGCGATCCCACAAGGCTTTTTTCTGCGTCCTCCAGTCATGGCTGGGAGGGATGAATTAGCCCCACTCCTGCTAAGCTGCCCTGCTGACCCTTCCAGGCAGGAGACGGGTGCGCTGCTGCTGGCGTTAATGCTGGTGTCCCTGCCAGCCACAGGCACAAGGAAGGGAGGTGTCCCCTGGGGTTGGGTTCCCATGCTGCCACCTCGCTGTGCGAGGTCCTGCTGGCGCTGACTGCTCCCTGCGGGGCTGAGCTCTCTGTGCTGTCTCTGAAGAGTGGGGAAGCTGCACACCAAATCCTGCTCTGACCCTGACCCTGTGCGGGGTCCTCTTCTCCCCTGTTTTGTGCTACCTGCAGGTGCTGTGGCTCCTGCATACCCCATTTCTCCCTTCAGCCCTCCCCTGTGTCACTGGCATTGAGTTGTTTGTGATAAGGTGGTGGTACCAGGGCCCAACAATCTTTTTAGGTAGAAGTGTGTAACTCACACAGTGTGTCTTTGCTGCAGTCACCCCAAGGACTGACATCTGTCTTTGCTCTGAGTGAGCTGGGTGGCAGACCCAAGCTGCCACCCTAAAACACCTCTGATCTGCAGTCTTCTGGAGCAAGAACAGGGCCTATTGCTGTTGACTCCCCAAAACGTGTTAAGTTTGCGCATCTGCTCTTGAGTTTCATGATCTCTGACAGCACAGCAAGAAGAGGAGTTGCCATAGCCTCTGGGTGTCACAAAGTCCCAGAGGTGTGCACCCTGCCTGCCGAGAGTCCCTTGGACTGAGATGCCCAGGATGACCAGAATTATTGCTGATGTTCTCTCACAGCTGAGATCTCCCAGGCAGAAATATGACTGTTTGTGTTCTGTATCCTCTCCCTTTTTTTTTCTTTTTTTTTTTTTTCTTTTTGCCAGAAAACCATAATGGGTTTGGAGCTTCATCATCTGTTTTTTTTAACCTGTCTGAGTTACTGTGTTTCCACAGGTCCCAATAATGAAAAGCTGCTGATGGCAACAGCTCTGTGCAATGACAAGGAAGAGAAATGTGTTTAGGAACCTAGATTACATACAAAGACAGGTAACCCTCAGTACCCCAAATAACAAAGTTTTAATTTAAGAAAGTGGGGGAAAAGGTCCATTTTGTCAGGATTTTCACAGAAGACTGGACAAATGACTAGAGAAGGTATTAAGAGTGCCAATTTGGCACTACGTGTTGATTGATTGATTCTCATTGAATCCTTTTAAATAAATAAATAAATAAATAAATAAATAATAAATACAACAGCTCTTAGATGGGCCATGCTGTCCTTCTCTGAGCTGGCTTCCAGGAGAGTGGACAAGATGACCCAAGAGGGAGTTTCTATTTCTGTGCTTTCAATGGCTGTATCAGTGTTTGAGCTGAACTGAAGAAATCCATACTGGAAGAAAAACTGGAGTCCCTGTTATTTGCCAGCCACCTCTCTGGCTGTCTGCTTCTCTGTTCCCAGGACTTCCCTGAATTTAGGGGTTTCAGGCCCGGGCTGTGTGAGGGGAGATGTGCCAGGATCCTGGTGGTGAGGAGCTGATGAGGGGACGGAGATCCGCCCACCCAGCACATGAGGCATGACACAGCCAGCTGGCAGTGGCCAGGGAGCCCTAGGCCTCCACACCACCCGTGAGTCACAATGCTGAAAGCAAAGAGGCAGCGTGGGCAGATGTCCTGCTTTGGCAAACTGTGTGGCTGAGGTTTTAGAAAAGTGAGTGGACCGTATGTGACAAGGAGTACTGGAAAATGCTCGCACACAATGGCTTGTTCCAATTAATATTGCAGCTTTTAATATCGGACAAGCATGAGTACTCTAGCACCAAGCCTAAGATCAGAGTGGATTTAGCTGCCCTGTGTTAGTGTTTATGCTTCTATGCATGTATGGATTAACACCAGTTTTCATGCTGGCTGACTCACAGCTCCTAAGCAACCATGTTGTAAGCTTGATTTTTTTCACAGTATTCCTCTACCCCTGCCTAGGATGTCTAGCCAGTAGTATGGGAACACATCTGGGCTCTCAGTAAAAATGCTTCTTGTGTCGGTTTTCTTGCAATTGGCCAATTCTTATGGGCTAGAAAAACAGACTCTGTGATGATTTAGGCCTTGGTGTTTGGCAGGTATTTTTTACAATGAAGGTCGTGAGGCAATGGAACAGGTTGTCCTGAGATGTGGGGGATTCCCCACCCCTGGAAACATTCAAGGGCTTTGAACAACCTGTCCAGTGGACAGTATCCCTGCTTATTGCAGGGGGGTTGGATGAGATGACAAGGTGTCTTCCAAACCAAACTCTTCTGTGATTCTATATCCACTTTCTCATTCATGCCTATGTTTAGCTCTGAGCTTTATCAGAGGTGAGTGTGTATCCCACAATGCTTTCATAACCCAGTATTTCTAACACCAACACACACACACAAATTAGCAGTTGAGCTTCTAAAACTTATCTGAACATACATGCTTTTACCAACTCAGGTTTCACTTGCCTTTGGTTTTGATTCTTAAAAGATACCTGCTTTGAAGCACTTCTGAGCTCCGGGAACTTAATTTTGTTTTAATGAGAGTCCAGATTGTCTTAATTGCATGATACTTGGCACTGCTAAGAAAAACAGTAACAATCATAAGACCTTTGATATTTGCCAGAGGTGTACCAGAACCCCTGGGTTATTTTTTATGTGTCTTTTTCTCCAGCCCGGTTTTCAGGTGCGGCTGAATATTATTGCTTTCCAGTCAGTGGACATGAACTTTAGTCACGAGTGACTTTGTTTTCTATATCTGATATGACACACAGTACCTGGAAGTTCTGTTTATTTTTTAAAGATAACATGAAAAACTGCTTTGTCATAGCTGACTGCCTCAGTACTTATCATCATGATGCTAAGCCCCATCATTTCATTTAATGTGCGTGAGCACGTGTGTTTGTGCGTACACATCACTGCTAGCAGATCTCCCCTTCCCAACCCATGCTAATTACTCTGTCCATTAGTTCAAAGTCTGAGAGATGGAGGAAGGCAGAGATGATAATTAATCATGGACTGGAAAGCTTGTGCTCTTTGAATTATTATAGTATGTGTCAAGAAACAGGCTAGTTTTTGGTCATACTCCATTGGAGCTGCATTCAGTGCCCACTGGAGTCAATGGACTAGGCTTTGTTGACTCCAGTAACACAGGATAGAGCTTGTGGAGGCTGACCTACCTCCAGCTCAGACAAAATGGTCCCATCTTTAATGCCATAAGATTTTTGTGCAGGGCTGAGTATTCCCAGGCTTTCTTTCCCATTATTCCGGTATAATCCCCCTATGCCGGTAAGTCACCAACACTTCTTTAAAGGAACTGGGGTGAATGATGTCAAGTGGACTATCTGGGTTTCATTGGGAGGGAGAGGCAGCTGTAGGGCTGAGGAAATTGGAAGAGACTGTGGATAATTACATCAATGTGCTGCAGAAGGAGAATCACCTGTGAAGAAGAGTTAAGTGGGCTCTGAGGTGCCTCCTTTGGGTTATAAAAGGCCTGGAAGTGCACTATCGTATTTTTATTTTCTCATCTAGAGGAGTGGAGCAGAGGCAAAAAGATTTAATGGGACCTGCCCTCCTATGGCTGTTGCCAAGAGAGTGCTTGTATGTTGGTTCTCTTATTGGCTAAGAGAGCAGGTGATGACAAAAACCTGAACCAAAAGGTATGATTATTCCTCATTTCTGTATGTGTTCTCTTGTACCTTACCTTATGCTGATGCTGTGCAAAGTTTCAGTGAGGCTTTATTTATTCTTTTCCTGATATTTTGTGAATCATTTGACTCAGCTGCAACTTCCTTAATGCTGTTGTTTTTTTCTAATCTATCCACAAAGAGGTAAATAATTTATTTCAGTGTGACTTCTAAAGAAAAAATTGTTAGTTAATTCAAACGACCTCTATTATTTGCCTGTACCCATTGTTAGTAGTTATGGACAGACATAAATGGTCCTTTCTGAGTAATTAGAGTTTTATTTCCTTCTGAGAAAACCAGCGCAGTTTAATAAGTGTTTGAGCCTGGGCTTTGATTTTGTTACGAAAGAGGGGTACTCTTAATATGCTTTAGTTAGCACTGGGTGGGAGCCTAGGGAGGACAAAGCATTTTTGTAGCTGTGACTCTGGATAGCGAGCTGAGCCAGTCAGCCTGTTAATTATGGACAGTAGCATGAATGGGCCTGACCCTCAAAACCGCTTTGATTTTGGGGATTTGTTAGGTCCACACATCTGCAAATACATCTTTCAGGTCTAGACACCAAATAAAGGTGTGAACAATCTTTTTTGTGCGCTGCTTGGCTGCAGTTACAAGGAAGTTCTGTCCCTCTAAGTGTGAGCAGAATGGAATTGATTTGGCTTTCCATTATCCTATCTCCTATCAAATGCATGTAGCCCTGACATGCAGGACTTGCTATACATACCTTAAGAGAGCATTTTTTCAGTGCCTGTGCTTACAATGGTGGCTATTCTTCCTGTTTCCCAAGTGCTCTTCCTCCCTTCCTCATTGTAATCTCTCCCGCTGCTGTTTTCTTGCCTAAGTCTTTCATTATCCTAGGAATATGATCTCAGCCTGAAATCCAAATCAAGACGTAAACAAAAGAGCAAGCGTTAGAACTGTTGGTTTGGGGTGGTTTTGTTCTTTTTCCTTAGCCCTTAGTGTTGTCTGTCTCTGGAGAAGTCACCCTTGCGTTTAGCATCTTGTTTGAATTGCCGAGGTGCTCCCATGTCTTTGAAGGGTCACCCTGCATTTGCTTGTCGTATGCTGTTCCTAATCACCTCTGCTTATTGCTGACACATACTCGGCCCGTTCTATCCGTCTGGACCTGGAGATGGGGGCAGGAGGAGGAGCGGTGGTGCTTCCTTAGCCTGCGGTGGCAGGGAGCAGCGCAGAGCCCGCGCACCACCCGACAGGGTGACGCAGCGCTGGGGAGGAGCGTGTTTACTGACCACGGTTCTCCTGGTAAAGCCACTCCGGCGAGTAACACCGCTCTGGTGGAGGAGTCTGGATACACTTGTTTGTCGCCGGCGAGCCGTGGGGGCAGGAAGGATGTATGCCATGCCAGCCCTGGAAGGGAGCTGGTCCCGCTGCTCCAGGCTCCTGACAGTGCTGTCAGCATGCTGAGCACGGGGTCTGGGAGCCCCCTGAGTCCCTCTTGCTCCTGTTCTCCGTCCCCGCTGGCCTCCCGAGGGAGCCCGGGCTGGAGCCCGGTTGCGGCACCCCTGATCAGGCGGCTCCCAGCGGCTGCCGTGTGCGCGGCGGCTCCGCGGCCCCTTCCAGCGCTGGCGCTCCTCCCCTCCTCGCTGACAGGCCCGGCGGGGATGCGCAGAGCCAAAGCCTCCGGGTTTCTGTTTAAATGCTCACTTTTATTTTGACTTCTTGAATAATAGAAGCTGAAGAGATGCACAATTTTCTGGGCTTCTAAATAAGACAAAGCTGCGCCGCTGGCGTATCCTCAAAATCAGCCACGGAATTTTAGGTTTTCCTATTCCTCCAGTTAGAGAGCGCTCCCTTCTCAGAGAGCAGGTACTCAGCTCCTACAACTTGTGTGCTGCTAAGAAATGCAGCAAAAATCATTAGCTGCTCCCAAAAGCTCGGCCTAAGAATGTAAAAGATGCTGTCCAAGAGGATATGAAGGTTTGAAAGGCAGCTATATTGTGGCTCCTAGTGTGGCCTTCTAGGAAGCACAGAAATGCAAACAACATATGTTATGGAGCTCTCTTGAAAAAGCAAGTGCAATTCATATGCTGTGCTCATGTTTCTGGTGAGATCCTTCAAAATTATTTCAATGTTAGCCTGATCAGCTACTAACCTTTCAGTGTGGGAACATGAATTGCTATTGGGGGTTTTCTTTTTGCCTTCCAACTGGCTGGTCAGTGATTTAAAGTCAGGTGAAGGCTGGCATTTCAGAATCTGAAAGACATTTTGCACTTGGGTATGTTTTCAGCCATAGCTTCTGACTTGCATACTTGTCTTCTATAATCTGGAATAATGTTTTCTTGCCTCAGTCAACACCATCATTGAAGTTATGATGTTAAATTAGTCATGAACCAGTAACTTACAGCATAGGATGTTTTGTCAGCACAGAGCATTATGTTTTAGATTGTAGGGTTGGAGTCCACTCATCCACTCACTCGCTTTGTTTTTAATTTTTAAAAATAAATAGCACAAGTTGAGATGCTTTCTAAAACTAATAAAAAAGAGAAAGAAAATGATATTTTTCAGGGTTCCAGCTCAAGGGGGCAAAGGTCAAAGGCCTGCAATGGATTGAAGTTATTAATTAACGACTACTTACTGGATTTTTCCTAATTTATGACTTCATGTATTATAACTCTTTCGGTAAAACATCATAAATATGCCCAATAAGTAATTGTACAGTATGAATTGACAAAAAAAAAGCTTAGAACACAGCAGCTACAAATTAGTAGAGCCTCTTCTTGACTGGAGAAGGTCAGAATTTATTCAAGAAAACACTTTGTTGAAAGAATGACCTCTCAGTTGTTTTAATAAAGTAGAGGAATCTCCCTGGGTGCTGGAGAGGAGTTGGCTCTGCCAGGGTGTGCTCCCTGTGCCTGGAGCAGGGCACAGCTGTAGTGCTGGGGGCTGAAGGGCAGCCCCACAACTGGGCCAGAAATCAGCTGGATCCTTGTTAGGGACACGTTGTGTGGCTCCCTCTGTGACTATTCTCTCCAGGTGTGGGTGAAGACTCTGGTGCCATTGCTATGCTGAACTGACTAGGACATGCTCTGGAGGGCCAAGAAATTGCTGGGCAAGGTGTGGGGGGCCTCATGAGAGGTTTGTTATGGTGGACATTTGTCTGTGCTTTTATTTAAACAGTGTTGTGCAATTTGAACAGAATTTTAAACCTCAAAATTACTTGGAGAGCATCTGCTCCCCCACTAGTCTGCACAATTTAATATCTAACCACCCTCTGTAACCAAGGCATCATGAATGTTTGTATCTGTTCTAGCTGGATGGGAAATGGAGAGGGAGAGAGGCAAGTCTGAAAAGTGAGTGTGGAGTTGGGAGGGTGAAGACCAAAGAGCTCGATGAGGCTTTTTCTTTCCCTGGCAGCTGGAGAATATTTTTGGGTAAGGGTGAGCCCACAGTTCATCTTATTCTGATTTAGCCATATTTCAATAATAAATGCAGTTTCAGTGTGAGAGGATGGAACATGCCTGGAAGTCAGTGTTAATTAGACAGTGGCTATTTTACTTGTGGGAGATTTGATCTCAGACAGAATCCCCAAGGGATCAGGACCCTGCAGGAGGTGGATCTCCGCATCTGCCTGGTTGCCTCTGCCTCCCACCATGATGGCTATTTACAGTCACTAATAACCTCATAACTTGCCTGTAAGGCATTGTCTTTGCCGTATGGATTAGAAGCTGAAGCGCCGTACAGACAAATGACTTGCCCAAGGTCATGCAGGAAATCTTGGTGTGAGCCAAGAGCTCCAAAACCAGTGTTTCTGAATCATGACTTCAACATCTCCATACCAGCTTTGGCTTGGTTAAGGCTGGGTCCCTGCACAGAAGGAAAGAGCGAAACCGCCACCCCCAAAAAGCACAAAACACACCAAACCCCATGTTCACATTCTTTAGTGAGAAACAGTGCCTCTAACTCAAGCTTTTCTCTTAGGCTCCAACCCTTTGTATTTCCCCAGCTGTCAGTTACTCTAAGGAGCCTTTCTCAATGTGTTTACTTGTCAATGAGTGAACCTTCAGGGTCACAAAGCCTTCTTGCCTGCTGCCTCTTGGATTTTCCTTTGTTTTCTTTTCCTTTTGCTGGTGTTGTTGGAGGGCAGGCAAGGGAGGGACCTCAAAGGCAGGCAGCCAAGGGTGTGAGCAGTGCCAGGTTAAGTAATGGCTTTGCTGACATGGATTCTCGTAACTGCTGCCTATTCCTGCCCTGCCAGGAACAGCCCAACAGGCAGCAAATTTTGAAAGTCTAATCAGCTGGCCAATAATCTGTTGACCTGTGTAGGGCTGCAGGAGAAACTTTGCGTGTGTGTCTGTGTTTTCTGAGGGAACTTATTAATTAAATGTAGTAATATTTAATTATCTTGGTAACAGGTGGCTGGGAGTTACAGGGGTTGGATGAAGCACATGTGAGAGGCTAGGGAGGTTGGTGTGATCACAGTGCAGGAGGGAGGGCACAGGTTGAGCTCAGGGGGGATGCAGGGGAGCTGCTCCCAGGAGCGCCTGACCCCAGGTGCAGGATGCTGGTGATCCCTGTTAAGTAGTCCCTCACTCTGCCCACATCTGCTCAGTAAAGGGTATGATTCCCTCCTACTTTTTTGTCTGCTTCCTCTTTTGTTTATTCCAGGTCTGTCAGAGATGGTCTGCAGGGGTGGAGCTGCAGGCATTTTGAAATGCCCAAGAAAATCCTCTGCATTGGTTCAAGCTTTAAAGCCACCTGAACAGGATGGATACACCATTTTCTGGTGTCCACAGGATTGGAAACTATCTTATTTTCAGCAATTGTTTAAAACAGGATGCTATCCTAAATTTCCTTCACTAAGCACAGTCAAGTTTTTTAACTGACTGATGAAGCAAACCCTGATATCTCATTTCTGCATTTTTTCCTGCCCACTTTGAATTAATGTATTTATCTATGCCTCCTCCTTGCCACAGTGTCAGAGAAGCAGCTCAAAGCCTAGTGCTCTGAAGGTGATTGTTCAGAGGAATAGATTGATGGACTTACTGAACTTGGACTTTAGATATATTAGTTTATATATATACTATGAAGCTTAGACTACACATAAGTCTTCTACCAAAAAAAAGACGTTAGATTCTGAATGCCAAAATATCATTATGGAAATATTTTGGAGAAAACTAAGTTTGTTCATGGACTTTTTTTTTGAATTATCGTATTTGTTGTGGTTTATATCTGTGACAGAGTTGCAAATGATTTCCCTGACTGGGATGCTTTCACAAGCTTTAGCAGTGAGCACATCTGTGCCCTTTCTTGTGTTATTCCTTTGTTTTAAGAAATTTGTGCTTTCAGTATTTTGGCCATTAATTGTGGCCACTTCCATCAGGGTGATGTGAAGGGGAAGAGAATTGTTTGTGGAGTGCTCTTGACTCAAGTTTTGCTGGGGCTTGGGCCTTTGCACAGGATCTGAAGTGGGTCTGGAAGGAACTGGGGGGCAGAGGTGGAGGTGCTCAGTGAGACTCAGAGCCCTTCTTCTGCTGGGGCAGACCTCAACTGCTGTGTCACTGGGCAAGAGAAGGCTTCATCTGGGCCTTTTGTATTGACGCAAAGGAGCCTTGCATTGCTTAACTGCCTTATTTGAGGCAATACTTGACCTTGTGGGAATGTATCTGACATGATGCCATGATTTGAAGCATCTGTTTTGCCTTTGTGGGCTGCATACATGGGGATGTTGTCCATTCCTCCTTGGTGTGGAAGGGTTGCCAGAATCCAGCCTTCTACAGACACCAAACACAGTTGCTGTGCAGCACTTGTGGAGGCTGATGTCAACCAAATCATATCCATAAAACCAACAAGAATAAATTGCTGTTTTTTAGAATTTTAATTTAATCAATTAAAAAACCCCTAAACATCTGCTGTAATAAAGATTTTGATGTTTCTCAGATAATTTGAAGGGTAAGTACTCATGACAATAGGAATGAGCTATACTCTAAACATCAGCTGAAATTTACTTTTGGTGTAGTTTGTAGAAGGAGCTCCACTCACTGCTAGAGCAAATTTCTAGGCTGTTATTTGTGATGACTCAATCCTGAACTAAAAAAATGTCAATTGGAGCAACTACACCAAAAGAAAATGTGACTATCATATTGGGTAATTCTGTATTCAGTGCAGAATGACTTGTTTCATTACTTATTAAAATCAAAAATATTTAATGGTTTGTTAATCTCATGCATAGAAGCTAGTGTATATATTGGTTTAGAGAAAGTGTATTTATGGATGTGATGGGAATAGGACAGGAAGGTCTTTGAAAGAATTTACTGCTTGGCTCACTACTCGTATGGCTGATGCACACAACACATTTTGGCTTCACAATGACTTAAAAATATTCCGTTTTTGACCAAGAAGTGACCAACAAGTTTTGTTGGTTTTTTTTTCCCTGACCAAGTCAGCACTTCTGCTTCCCCCTTTGCTCTCCATAAGGAACAAATGCCATAGAATCATAGAATGGTTTGGGTTGAAAGTGGCCTTAAAAATTGTCTTGTTCCTCTGCTATAGGCAGGAACACCTTCCACTAGACCAGGTTGCTCAAAGCCTCATCCAGCCCGGCCCTGAACATTTCCAGGGTTGGGGCATCCATAATTTCTCTGGGCAACTGGTTCCAGGCATCCATGATTTCTCTGGGCAAATCAGTTCTCAGCACCCTCACAGTAAAGAATTTCTTTCTAATGTCTAATCTGAAAAGTCATCTTTCAATTTAAAATTGTTACTCTCCATCCTATCACTACATGACCTGATAAAGAGTCCTCTCCAGTCTTCTCTTTAGGCCCCCTTTGGGTACCAGAAGGTTGCTGTAAGGTCTCCCTGGAACATTCTCTTCCCTAAAAGCTAAATAACTCCAACTCTCTCATACGGGAGGTGTTCCAGCCCTCTCATCATCTCTGTGACCCTCCTCTGGGCCTGTCTTATGCTGGGGACCCCAGAGCTGGGTGCAGCACTGCAGGGGGGGCTGTCTCATGAGAGTGGAATAGAGGGGCAGAGCCACCTGCTTCAACCTGTTGGCCACACTTTTGATGACACCCAGGACGTGGTTGACTCTCTAGGCTGCAAGGACACATTGGGAGGTCATGCCTGGTTTTATATCCACCTGGTGCTGTGCAGCTGGCAGTGTGCTGGTGGGGCTCTGGGGGGTTTGCTGTTCCAACAGGCACCGGTTACCTCCTTAACAAAAAGAGCACCAGTAATGGTCTGGAGACACTCTAAATTAAATATTGTAGGCTTACCCATGACCATACCATTTGGAAAGAGGTCATGCCTCATGAATTACTGTGTCTTGCATCTAATGCAGGACAAGGCCTGCCTAGTTACAGGCATGATGGGGCTATCTACGCAGAGATGCCTTGGCTGGTTTGCAGGAGTTGGTGCTGGCCCTGGAGGCACTGCTGTTTCAGCAAGGCACTGCTGGGGGCTAGTTCTACACTCTGATGGCTTTCAGATTCCAGCCAGGCATGAGCCGCTTGGATGCCTGTGACTCTCTTGGCTCAGGAGTCTCCTCTGGCCACTCCAAAGCAAGTAGAGAGAGCTGTTTCTAGAAACAAGAGATGCTTTACACCCACATGAAATGGTTACAGTGCCATCCTTCTTACATCACCTGGACTACTCCACTGCTGCTGACTGTGAACAAAGTCCTTCTGGCTGCCTCAGTCTGAGTGAGACTGGCCAGTTTGCCTGCTGCATGGCTGGTGGGTAGGAGGGTGTACGAGCTAGTGGTGTGCCTGTATGATGCTGTGGTAGTAGGGCCTCAGGGTGTCTTGTTCTTCTTGGGGACTCCTGGGCCAGCAGCTCTGGCTACATGGCCATACCAGCAAGCACAGTCACAAAAATGGTGGAGATATAAATTATAGAAACAAATTCTATCGGAGCTTGAAATAACTGTGTCATGCTTCAGGGTATCCAAGTCACAATTTGAATCTGATTGGATTTACTGCCAGTCACAAGAATTAATTCTGGCAGGAATAATCAATGCTACCTCTTAATTCTCTTGAACTCTGTCAGCACATTCATGCCTAAGAGGCACATTCCTTGTGTTAACTCATGACAATCAAAATACTTCAGTGCTGGATGAACATATTGAGTGACCTAAATACACAGATTGCTTGCTCAACCATGATAAGAATATTATCTGATTTTAGTTCTGGAGTGAAAACACACCCTTCTCAGTGGCAGATGATCTTGCCAGTCCAGGTAGCTCTAGGCAGAGCAGATGTACTGTGTGTGCTTGTGTTACCTAGCACATGGTAGGGGGAGAAACTGTGCTGGTGCCTTGAGGCCTGGATACATCTGGGAGAGATGGAACCTTTTAAGTGTGGAGCCTCATGTAGCTGTACTGTTTGAACCTGCCTTGTCCGTGTGTTGTGTGCATGTTGGTCATAAGGAGCTCACTTGAAGGGCAGGATTGAAGACTCCTCTGGGCAAGTATCTCCAGCGGTGCCATGGTGAGCACGCCTGAAGAGCTGCACCAGTTTGTCTGGACTCTGTCCTCTTTCCAGGAGTGGCCATGTAAATGGGCACTGTGGTGGAAGGCAGAGCAAGGGAGGTGTGTGAGTTACTGCTCCCCTCGTGAGGTGGTGTTCACAGTAACTTCCTGAAAGTCACCCAAGAATTTCTGTCATGCACTTGTTCAGGGTTTTTACAATATTATGTGATCATGTGGTTTTACAGTCTGCTCTGCCTTCACGGGGAACTCCCCATGAGTCAAGGTTTTAAGCAGCAAACAACCTCTATGAACAATACAGTGGTTCCCACTTCCCTTCTCCCTCACTTGGTGTCCCTGACCCTCAGAGCTGGGTTGGCAGTGACAGGAGCCTCGGCTCCTGCCTCTATGCAGGCTGGCCATGGGCTCTACAAGCGGTTCAGTCCAGCTCACCGTTGCAGATGATGCAGTGCCTTTGGTGGGCTTTGGGACAGATAAAGAGGAAACCTCTGCTCTTAGATGTTGCTGCTGCTCTGCACCGTAGGTCTGGGACCTCACTGTGCTAAGTGATGCACGAGCAAACGTCCCAGCTCCTGGCATGTTGTAAGCTAAAAGAATTCTGCCATGTACTCAGGTAGGAATCCAAACAGTTCTCTGGCTTTGCTAGCAAAGATTTGCCAAGTCACTTAAGGAAGTGAAGTGGTTTCCAGAGACTCTGCAAAGCTGCTTTGGCAGATATTTTATTAGGCATCTTTGCCAGGAAACTGAAGTGATACCATGATATGGTAAGGGACACTTAACTCTCTTCCAGTGTCAACATAGTGTGAACAAATAACCAGCTGGCACAGAGCTGTATGAAAAGATACACATCAAATACATGCTTGTGTGTAACGGATGACAGATACTGGTCATAACCTTAAGTGTATAACAATATGTTGCTATCTGGACCAGAATAATTGTTAGAAAAACACTTCAAGAGCATTCTGAGTATTCTCTATTTTGATGCTATTGAAAGCCATACTGTAGCCAAGATATGAATATTTCAAGTGATTTAGCTCTATTGATAAGAAAAAGATCTCAGCTGTAAAATGAAATTCTTGTTATTTTCCTGTCTCTTCTTGAAGTAAGAGTGAACCCCTTAGTACTGGTCAGCATTTTGTCAGCTTATAAGTTTTACATAGCATTCAGTGAAGACTTAAAATTCTATTTCAAACTCCTTTTTTAAAGGAAGAGATTAGTAAATTAAAAGAAAACCAGAGGTGCAGAGCTCTATCTGCTTCAACCATTTATGTTAGTATGTGGGAACAAAAAATCACCTGAAATTTCTTGCACTACTTAATTTGCATTTCTGGGATTTTTAGAATAACCAAATATGCATCTCATAAGGTATAACTGAATTCAGTTCATGCAAAGAATGCCAGTGTTACAATTTTTTTGTTTTGTGACTTTCAAATTTGCTGTCTTTCTGAAGGAAGCATATAACTTTTCACATTAAGATAGGCTCTCTGCTTTCTTCATTGTCTGAATAAAAGGCAGAAGCTGACACTTGTGTATTATGATATTTATACTGATGCACCTTTTGATGCAAAACTATTTCCTTTCCCTACTTAACAGGCAGCTTCCTTTATGTGGCACTGAGTTCTAGACAATGAACCCCAGGTGATTGTAATACTCTCCAGACGCTTCAATTATGTCACTTTTTCAGAATTCTGATGTGGAACAGGATCATCCAGCCTGCTTGAACAGCCATCCTCCTCCCTTTCACAACATTTAAAAAGTTTTCTTAAAAGGTGGAGTTGTTTCAAACGCTCTAAATGTTGAATCAAGAATGTCTGGGTAAATCAAATAGCAGAGATGCCTTATTTATCATGAAGTGAATAAAGTTTTGACAGATTCTTGTATCACGAACAAATTGTTTGTCTCCCCATCGTCCTGGAAGTGCCCCAATTTCACAGCATGCACCTCTGGGGCAAAAGGCATTCATCATGTGAAAGCTGAATGTGTTGAAAGTTCATTTGTGTTTTTAACTTAAAATAAAATGTTTGTGGAAGAGCTGTTGGGCATACTCTGATACGAAAGAATGATGAGCAGTGGCCAAGAATACGAAGGTCCTTTGGCTTTATTGCCTGGCTCTGGCATAATTGTGTACTGTGGCTCTCCAAGAGAGGTGGGATCTGCCCGCAGGCCAGATGCCATTCATCTATTGGAAAGTACACCTGCCTGTTGCAGAACTGTGGAAATTAGGCATGCTGGCATGTTTTTTTGAGAAATGGTGGAGTCGCAGGGAAATGATGAGACTTTCCAAAAACACTGTGTGAAGCTGAAATCAATGGACAGTCTGTCACCGTGGCACCCAGAGCCTCTAAGGATTGTTATTCAGTACCAGCTGCAAGCTGGCACCTGCGGGGTGGTGGTCAGGACATGGACATCACTCCTGTTCTCATCAGTCTGGCTGAAAGAGATAGGAGCTGTGTTGTTTTGCCTCACCAGTACTGGAGGGATATCTAGGGGAGGGTCCTGACAATGAGCAGCACCCAGGCTTGGCCCTCTCCTTCCTTATGTCACTTAACCCAGCTCTTCCAACTCATTGTATACTCAACTTGTGGAGTAGACTCTGCACAAAGAGCTCTATCTGAATTTGTATTGGTCATCTTCTAATATGGGCTTATCCCATTGTGCAGAAAGAATAGAGGTTTTTAATTAAAGAAATAGAAAATAATGTGGTGGTTGCATTTTCAAAGCTATAGGAAATGTAGATGTGGTACTAGGACAAAGAGTGTTACAGCTGGTCATTGCTGGTGGTAGCACTAAATGAGATCCTGCTGGGTAAAGCTCTGGCTTTTCCACCAAAGCAGATGCCTTTTGTCCTTCCATGGTGGACTAACAGGCCGGGAGTGCTGGAGGCTGCTGTTGGGCCAGTTCTCTTTAGCACCTTCCTCCTTGAAAGCACCTCTTTTGTTGAGGACACTGGGGAATATAATGAGGAAATAAAGCAGGTAAATGTATCTTTACTCGTCCTCCTTTTGCTGTGAAGGGAATTTGAATGTACTTTTGAAATCTGTATTGACACAATTCCCCGGAGTCTGAGGTAACAGGGATCAACTTCTGTTGTGCCAGGATGTGAGTCTTGAGATCAGCATGGCTGTGAGCCATTGGAAATATTTTACTTGGTATGAGGAGAGATGAATACCAGGGCTGTATGGCAGGACCAGCTGAATTCAGTTAATCTCTGCTGAGGATTTTCAAAGGGAAGCATTTACCCTTGTGCCAAATGTCTGCACCTGATATGTATGACCTTGGGTGTTGTGTATTGCTCCTCTAAAAGATGTGAGATTTGGCATGTTGCTGTTCTGATTTGCTAGTTTTTTTTCCTGAGAAGAGCAGGTGTAGGTGTATTTCTGCTCTGTTTTAGTACACCACAGTGAGAAGTGAAGGCAAGCAAAGCAAGGCCCTGTTGAGCAGTGAGAGAGGGGAGACAA
>WAAG01016758.1:0-12882 GCA_013390105.1 Tichodroma muraria
GAGGACAGCAGTGAAGTGGTTAACAAGAAGGGCAGGGGAGCACAGTGATGGAGATGAAAGGGAGATGAAACAGGATTATCCAGGACAAGTTTGTGTTTGCCGCAGGGGGATGAGTCAGTGGTGACGGTGGCTAATGTAGATTTTGAGATGTGAGGGATTTTTTTCCAAGTGAGATTTTCAATGGAAAATATAGTTTAAATGTGGACTAATGTGGAATGATACAACAGGGACAGTACAGTGCATATGTTAAACTGGGCAGCTCTTCAGCGGCCACCCTGTGAAAGGATTGATGGGTTATTTATTGCAGATTATATGACAGGGAAAGAAGTCTGGCTCATCAGAGGTCAGGGAAATTGAATGTTGTCCTCTTGTTATGGTAGGTGCTGCAATCGATCTGTTACCTCCTGTTACATCTTTTGATGAGCATGCAGAGCAGCCTGTTGCTCAGTGGATGAGGTCAGGTTTTAGAGTTATAGCTGACTAATTTCTAGGCCAGCAATAGCACTTCTGGTTATGAATCTACCATAAAATCATAGAATGATTTGGGTTGGAAAGGACCTTAAAGATCATCTAGTTCCAACCCCCTTCCATGAGCAGGGACACCTTCCACTAGACCATGTTTCTCAGAGGCCTATCCAACCTGTCCCTTGAACACTTCAAGGCATGGGGCATCCACTCTCAATTTTGGAACATAAAATGCTTTCTCCATAGATAAAGAAAAACAGCTTACCAGATAGAATATTGATTACCCATTATGGAAGTGTTTTTACATAAAGATGGCTTCTCAGGACTATCAGAAAATGGTGCTACTACAAGCATATTAATGAAGCAGACCTGCCTTTTATTTTCCAGTTTCGTGAAAAATTTTGACTTCCATAGGTTTCAGGAGAGGTCACCGAGTTTGCAGCCTAGTGGGGCTTGATCCTGTCTACATATAATTTAGCTCTGTGCCAATATGTGAATACTGTGTCTCTACTTCCCTGTGAACATGTGAGCACTTTGATCAAAATCCAAAACCATGTGGTGAGGATGTGTTAACCCAGGCAGGTTAAGTCCTGGGCTTAACATTGTCAGCAATACTGCTCCCCAAACCCTTCTTATATCTTTAATGATGGAGCTGTTCAAGGCCAGGCTAATGAGGAGTGGACCACCTTGGTCTAGTGGAAGATGTCCCTGCACACAGCATGGGAGTTGGAACAAGATGATCTTTAAGGCCCCTTCCAACCCAAATTATTCTGTGAATCTGTGTTTCTGTGATAAAAGTTCACACACAGTCAGTGTTGTTGGTGACTGATTTAGCTGGCCCAAGTTTTCAAAAGGACGGAAATGTATTTCCTCCTCTGAAAACAGTAGTAATTTCTTTACTCGTCTGCCAAGATCTGTCAGTGTGTGCCAGTCACTGTTTATGTGTTTTAATCCAAAGTATTCCATGCCCTAGCACCCACAAAACCCCAGGCCTAAAGGGCCTTGGCTTATGTCTGTGGCGTTTGGAGACCATTGCTAAACAAATGACTAAAAGTGACAGCAGGTGTGCCATGGCCTTCCATGGCTGTTAATGCCAATATTTGGCAGATTTTGGCAAGAGTGCTGAGCATTGAGGGTTTTGTCTTATGGCCACCCTTGATGTGGTAAGTGGCACAGATAGTGCTAACAGGTACCTAAGCAGGTAGAGCTGGAGAGAGGTGACTACAGCTTTCCTGTGTAGAGGCAGAGTAGAAATCCAAAACTACCTTATGGTAACATACAGCTAAGTTTTTTGGGGACTGTATGTGCAAACTGATTGCTTTTCAATGGAAAGACATTTCTTCTGTTTTAAAGAACCTGGTGGCTGGTACCTGACAATGGGATTCATTGCACTGGGCTTAGAAAAATATTGCTTGTATATCAGCAAAGATTAAGGTCCTGAATCTGTTCCCACTGAGGCAGCTGTGAGGTTACCAAGCAAAGAGCACCCAGCATTATGAAATGATTTGGTAAATCTGAGTAAGATCAGCAGTCACTGAGAGCAGCCTAAGGAGCAGCACAGATGAGGCAAGCTGAGTGCAAGCTGGATAGATGCTGTTGCTTTGCAAGAGACAGTCATCTGGAGTCGGGACATGGGCAAAAAGCAAGGCTAACCAGCTTAGTAGACAATTAGGCTGTGGCTGAACGGAAGGAAACGCTTGTGTGATTGAAATGCCAGCAAAATTGTCAGATTTGAGTTCTGCTCCTGACTCTGCCACAGGCTCTCAGACTCCTTCATTCACTCTCAGTGCTCCCCCCTACACTCCTGCTTCAGAGCTGCTGAGATACAGGGGTGGCTGTATGGGCAGCTAAATGTTTTACTGTAGGCTTTGAGCTCATTGCAAAACCAGTCATGTCTTTGTTGAGAGAAGGATGCTGGTGGCAAGGCTAGTTCCTATAGTATCTATAGCTATTTATGCATGTGTATATATATATATGTATTTATATAGCTATGAATGCATATATATGTATATATATGTAAATGCAGCTGTGAATGTAGGTATGTGTATGTGTGTAGCTGTAAGGTTGTCATCGTTGTCTCTGGTTACCACAGACTTGGAACTGCTTTTTGGAGGTGGTAGAGGAGGCAGGAATAGGAATGTAGCTGTAGCCTCATCTTCTTCACCTTGATCTCTCCTGGTGTCTGTGATTGGCCATGGAGAGAACATGGGGGAAACTGCACCAGCATCTACACTAGGCTAAATCAAAAGCTGAAAGTGCCTGCTTTGTAAAAGCAAACCTTTGTAAAATAAGGTGTTGGTGATCCTCTGGGTAAAGGAATCAGCCCATTGTGGTCATCTAGCAAGATGGTGGTCCTTTTGAAATCCCCTGGAATGTGACACACCCCTATTGGGAAAATAGATCAATCATTCTCTATCAATATATCAATCAATAGGTTGATATTCATCTATCAATCAATCTATCTCATCAAAAGGCAGTGTTTGCGTCAAGGTGTTATGCCAAAGTATCTTAGTCAGTGTTCTGCATGTGAGGAGATTCAGGATTTGCCCATGCAACCCTAGTGGCTGGTAAAGCTCAGGGGCACAGGGGCTAGCACTGGTCTTTGGAAGTGGCCAGTTTTCCTGCAGCATCTTGGAGGGGCTGAAACCTTTTGGACAATGACTTCAGGAAGCTCAAAGTCACTTGTGCTTGTCTTGTGTGCATGGAAAGCTCTCTAGGAGCACACAGCTTGCTGTGAAAAGGGGAAGGGAAAGGGAGGGACAGATGGGAAAGAAAGAAGCACGAGGGAGAAAATGGATGGGGCAAATGCAGGCCAGACTTGGAATCAGTGGTGGCCAAACCTGCTAGCCAGAACATGCCAGGAGGAAGCAGAGATCATGCTCAGCAATCAAAACATCCTTGCTATCCCTTGCCAGACATTTCTCCCTGGAAAGACAAATAAAATAGGAAGCTGATTTAATGTCATCCCAGGAGCCTTCAGCACAGCGTCATCAGCATGGCATGACATAGGCTGACCTTCCCTACCCTGAGTCAGACTTTGTCCTCACTTGGTTTGGAGCCCCTCTCTGAGATAGGCCAGAGAAGATCAGACTGCCAGGAGCCAGAGAGTGAAGGGCTCGACAGGCTGTGACGGCCTGTCCTGCATGGCCGGGAGCAACAAGGAATGTGACACGGCCCTCCAGCTGAAACACAAGAAAATGCGAGAGCACTGTCCCTAATTTGTCAGTCAGGAAGAGCTCTGGTGAAGTGAGGAATGGGAGGTGACACCCCGTGGCACAGCCACTGTTAGGGGCTCAGCCCTGATCTGCATCAGCGGGTGGTTATTTCCTATTGGTCCCCTTCCCCACAGACATACCTGAAAAGATCTGCTAAATTTGCTGAGTTATCTATTTGCCTATAACAGCCAGTGAAATAGCAATTTTGGCAAAGAACAGGTTTTCAGGAAATCAATTACCTAAAATTCAACTGGGTAAAGTCCTGCAGATTCCAGTATAGTGTTTATGGTGCCTAATGTATTTCTTGTGTTACAAATTGCTCTCTCCTCATTTTATTTATGACCGCTTTCGACAAATGCAGCAAGAAACACCCTTTAAAACCCAGTCAGTCAGCTCTTCCCCATGAACCTTTCAAAAATGTGCAATGAGGCTGCTGATCTCTACCTTGTTACATCCAAAGATCATAAAATGAGACTTGTGCTTAAGTGGATTATGTAGTTTTGCTCAGTGGCTTCATGTGGAGAGCAGAGACTGTGAGCCAGGATTTCTGGTTCCCTGCACTGCCTGTTGGCAATGGCTGGGCTCTTCCACAGTGTGTGGCATGGCCACCTGTTTCATTATTTGGTAGGAAACTGGGACTTCCTTTGAATGCACCTTCCTAGGGGACTGTCCTGGATTCCTCTGACAGAGCTGGATTATTTCCTGTTTATTCCTTTCCTGTTTTCATTATATGCTTTAGTCTTTAACTCTGCAGAATGCAGCTGGAAAGGTGATACATAGATGAAATTAAAGATTCCAGCTTGTGTGTGAATCCCTCTGGACTCTTGGCATGACCTCCAGCTATGCTGTAGGTGCTGGGAAAGAAGTAGATGGCTTCAGACCAGGATATAAAATGTGCTACACTCCTTGCAGGCACAAGCAGAGTGGGGAGAAGAAATCACCAGTACAGGCATTGGGAAGAAAAAAGGATAAGACTGAAGGTGTCGTACCCTATTAAGAAAGGGAGCTCCTCACTGATAGTTCTAGTAAGGGCAGATATTTGGACCTTCTTTTGTCCTTACCATAAAAAAAAACCCCTGGATTACCAGGAAATGCACAAAAAACTCAGTGGGAAGGCACTGTAAAATACTAGTTGGGGTTAAATCTGGAGAGCATGTCCAATGGATGAGTAAAAGGGCATGTGCTACTTAGCTAAAAAAAATTAATAGGTGTAAAAACCAAAGAAAGGGGGGAATGATTTGGCTTAGCAGTAATGGGGGTGGGGGTGGGGGGGAATTATGGAAGGTTTGAAACAAAACCAGTCTGAGTACAGGAGAAATCTGCAGTCAGATGTGTTGTTTTGGAGAATAAGCTCCCATGGAGATGTGTGGCACTTGGTTGGCAGTTTGTGACTAGGTAAGTGCACAGAAGAGATAAGGGCAAAGGGACATCTGGAGAAAGAAATCTGTGTGAGCTAGTCTGGTGGAATATGAATGCATGTGAAGCTGTGTTGTGAGGACCCCTGGGTACTCTGTCCATAAATAATACGACAGAAGAGCTGGGAGAATCCAGTGGGATGGCTTTCCAAGCAGCTATCACAAGGAAGATTCTTACAATAAAAATCAAAAATCAGCAGAGTTTTTCTGAGCATTTTTATGTCCAGTACTTGCTGTTCAGAGATCCCACAACTATTTTCACTTACTGATGGACAGACACCACTCTTCTTAATTTATGAAAACAATAAAGAGAAGACTTCGAAAGGCAAGACTCTCTGTAGTCACTTGGTTAGTGACTGACTTGAGATAAATTATTCTTATCATTTAGGCTTTTGTCTGAAGTGTACCATCTCTGAAGCTCATATATACATAAACAATTTATATCCTTTTCCTTTTCATCCTTTTTCAGTGAGTACTGGAACCTGCTGTACCCAAAGTGTTGCTGAGAAGCTGTCTCATGGTTGGGGATCTCCATCTCCATCTGAATCACAAGAGATATTGTACCTGTCAAATTTACTTCACAAGTTTGGAGATTTTTTTTAAACACTTTTTCAAAAATATTTGACATTGTAATGGTTCTCTAGACCCATATGAAGAAATGTCTGAGGTCTCTTCAGCAGTCACTTTGGCAATTTAACCAAACAGCAGCTTTCTTGGCTTCTTATAGTGCCTGTTGTTATGTTCTATGAAGGAGCTGCTGTATTCTAAATTTAGAGGAAGCCACAAGTTCATGTGTTCATTCATTTATTTTTCATTCATGCACTGAGCAGGAGTCAGCCAACAGCTGTTGCACCAGGATTCAGGGACCGAGAGAATGGCAGCAAATCAGGGATTACAAATAAGTCCCTTGTGAACAAGAAGCAAAATTTCCAGGTGAACAAGTCAGAGACAGAAATATCCGTAACTGTTAAAAAAGTAGTCCCTAACTAAGAAGTTGGTTTCATGAAGAGTCAGCCTGGAGCTCCAGTGAAATTTCCCGAGAAACAGAACCATTTTAAATCTGCAAATCTTGGGGTAGCTGTGAGTTTGTCCTGAGATGGATAGGTCCAGTGGTGACAAGAGACATTACATTTTCTTTTCTTTCCTTGCTCATTTGATGTGCCTGTTTATTCTTAGCCACAGTCATTTTCCCAATCTCTCTAACGCCCCAGGATCCATTTCTGCTCATTCTTCATTCTGTATTTATTTAATATGTTCAAGAAGTTGGTTGATGAAACATACTACTGAACTGAATGAGGCCATCAGAGGAGAAAATGGGTTTATTTTTCTCCTTAATGACAATTCAGATAAGTAGGCAATGACTCTTGGAGGATTTTGCATTGAGATCACGGAGTTACAGGCATTTGTCCTTCTATAGCTGCACTCAAAACCTCATCCTTAGTCCTAAACATAGAATTGCAGAGTGATTGATGTTGAAAGGAACCTCAGTGGTATCATCTGGTCCAACCTCCCTGCTCTAGTGGGGTCTTCTTGGAGCACTTTGCACAGTGAGGGACACTCATGTGTGACGTTCATGAGCCTTGTCCTCTTGGTACTGATGGTGTTGTGCAGTGAGATGCACTTGGGACTTGGAACCAAGCACGGGCTTGATGTTCAGAGATCCCATGTTGATTCCCAGACCCACAAATGTCAGCAGAAAAGCACCACCCAAGCACCACACCTAAACCTGAACTAAACCACACCCTTCCTCTGAAGAGGAAGAACCTCTTCAGAAGGCTGAAGAGCCTGAAGAGCCACACCCTTCCTCTCCATCTGGGTGGGGCTGATTGATGACATCAAAGCAGGCAGTATCTCTCCTCCCTAAGGCCCATGTTTGAGCACAATGGTTTCCAAATTAGCATCTGGAGAGACATGGCCCCAAGTCCATGAGGATACAAAGGTGCTAATGTGATGCTGGTGTGAAGACAAGCTTTGGCAGACACTCAGCTGCAGCCTCCATGAGGCACTTGCTGCAGAGGGGGTGTTGGTGGTTGGTGTTGTGGCCACCAGAGCAGGGCTAAACCAGCTACACAAGGTAAAGAAAAGCTACATAGTGTTAAGGCTCTCACACCTGGCTGTTGAAGAGGATCCGTAAAACATATCTGTATGTCCCCAGACCTGTATATGGCTGCATCTGACATCCTTTAGTGCTCAGCTTAACCTACAGACTTTGCAGGAGCAAATATCTTAGGCATGCAGGGAGCAAGATCTCCTTCCTGTCTGAGACAGGATTTTTTCCTAATTCAGTTAATTCCAATTGCCCATGCTTCCTTATAAGCTGAATAACTGCAGCTGAACATCATCTTCATGGAAATTTCCATGTGCCCCTTGCAGAGAAGCCAATAACCAGCTGTCAAGCAATGAACCTCAGCCCAAACATCCGACCAGGACGGCTGCTGAATGGGTGTGGAGGGAATGTTGACTCCACATCCAGATCCAACTCCTGCCTCTGTGTGGTGACATGGTAGCAGGGTTGCATGAGTGCTGGGGCTGCTGTGGGGTGGCTGCCCCACCTATGCAAGAAGCTTCCAAGTGGAGAAATGGGAACTGCTGCAGTCAGATTGCCCATTAATTCAGCCCAATTATGGATAGAGAGGATGTCTGCTTCCTTTGGTCCTCATCCCTTTCAGTGCAGAGGTGAAATGAAATGAATGAAATATTGTGATCAGTTCTGGGATATGGTAGCTCCTTTTTTTTTTTGTGTCCAGCAGTCTCTAAACTGGTCTTTCCTCCTTCAGCCCCTACAGAGTCCCCAGGCATGACTGCAGGGTGAGCTCTGCTTTTGTTATCAGCTTCTCAGCAGTAAAATGTGTTTTAGAGCTTTGTTCTTTCATTCCTTGAAACACGGGATGGTGTCTCTTTCCTTTCTGTGGCTCAGGGAGTAGTAGAGGTCGTGGACTTGGAGTATTTAGAGCAGAAGCTTACAGTTATTTAATCTGTAGCTTGAGAGAAGTAATATATGTCATTCAGGAGTGTAGAGAGTTGTTTTGTTATTATTTTATTAAAAGTGCATTTTTTGGGAAAGGGGATCCTTAGCCAATAATCAAGTAAGAAGCAGCACATCATTAGAAAAACAATAAAGGATCAGACTAATGACTCTTAGGGCCTCATTTGCTCTCCAGTTAATTAAACAGACAACACAGATGCTACTGCTGTTAATAATATCATTCAATTACTGTGCTGCTAAGTATTATGATCCCTAGGAAACCATTACCCAGTGCTGATTGAGAAGAGGAACTGTGAAGGGCTACTTAGGGGACAATAAACCATGTCTCTGTTGAAAAGGGGGCTGGAAGCAGAGTTTTCTGGAGACACAAGGTGCTTGAGTACAAGTAGGTGCAAGACTGTTCGAGGTGATGGAGGAGAGTAAGAGGAATCTGAAAAGTTACATTCCTACCCCAGGTGTGCTGATGAAACTTGGAGCAGCCAGCTGGGGGTCACTGGAAGGCATTTTGTGAAGAAATGGCTGGGGAGGAGGCTTTTTGTTTGCAGAAAGAAGAGAGTTTGTGCTTATAGCAGCCAGGAGATGGATGGGAAATAAAAGGGAATTGGAAATGGAAATGAATGCATCTCAACACCCCAGAGTGTACTAAGCATCTCTCCAAGGGGAACAAGGAATATCATAAAAGCCTCATTGAGCAGTGCAGGTAAGAGATTCACTTCTCTGATATTTCCACTCATCTACTTTGAAGGTGAGTAAAAAATCCAAGGCTGGCAGGAGAAGACCTCAGCTGCTGGGACTTTATCAAACTCAGCTTTCCCATCCAGGCACTGCAGTGACAGGGACTATTAAGCTGAAGGAGCACAGCCCAGCGTGGTCCCAGATGGCTCCTGTTCATGGCACACACCTGCTTCCCTCAGCATCTGGGGAGGGTGATGCAAAAAGCTGTGAGAAAGCAGAGGATGGTTGTTGAAAAAAATCTTGGGCCTTCCCCAGAGTCCTGATGTCTCTTTGCACCATTTCCCCAATGCCAATCCATTGTGTATCCCTCATTTTCCCCACAAGGACTAGAGGGTTCTCATTTGTTTTCTTTTTTTTCCCCACCAATTTTTTTTTCTTCTGTGTTTGCTCATGCAGAAGGAACTTCTGTAGTATTTACATATACTGTGATAGCAGCTGGAGACCCTGACCGAGGTTGTAGGGAACCTTGTATGCTGTGATGCCCAGACTGACCGTTATCAGTCTGGGATTAATGGTCTGTGTGCTCAGTACATTCAGCTGTTCTCTGATCCCTGGGAAGTGCCTTGGGTCATGGCCATAGTAGTTTAAGTAATATGAAGATATGTGTTGGAAAAATGCTTGGCAGTAGCTCTGTATAAGAAAACCTCTCCTGAATCTCTGCACTGATATTTTGAGCACAAGGAAGAGTTTAGGTCTGTCTGTGTGTCAGACCTAAACTCTGTCTGTGTGTCAGGTTTAGCCTGTGTCAGGCTTCTCTGTGTGCTCTTGGGGTAAGAGTGTGGATATGGGTGTTTGGGGTGCTCCATCTATAAGAGGTGTCTCAGTGACAGGGCTGCACTGCCACGTGGTGACACCAAGCTGCATTCATTATACCTGGGTTTGCAGAGGGATCCTTTAGTGTACTCTGCTGGAGCGCTGTGCCAAGATCGGGGTTTCAGTTTGCAAATTAAATGCTAAAAAATAAAAGTATATTTGTGTGTGGATTCCCCCACGATACAAAATGATTCAACCCCAAACCAATGAGAAGGGAGTCACACTCGATTCTGAAAGATGCTCAGGGGAATGTGGTTCATTCTCTTTAAAGCTGAATTTAAAAAAAATGCTTATGTAATTTTTAACCAAACATGCATTTATTCATACATGTTCTTCTTTATCTCTAGATTAATAAACTCATAGGGTCATTTAAGTCGGAAAAGACCTCGACTATCATCGAATCCAACCATTAACCCAACACTGCCAAGTCCCAACACTAAACCATGTTCCTAAGTGCCACTTCCACATGTCTCTTAAATACCTCCAGGTACGGTGACTCAGCCACTGCCCTGGGCAGCCTCTTCCAATGTCTGACCACCCTTTCAGTGAAGAGTGTCCTTCAAGCATCCTAATACTCAGCCTAAACCCACCATGGTGGAGCTTGAGGCCACTTCCTTTCCTCCTGTCACTTGTTATTTGGAAGAAGAGATTGACCCCCAGCTGGCAACCTCCTGTCAGGGACTTGTAGAGAGTCAGAAGGTCCTTCCTGGGCCTCCTTTACTCCAGGTAGAACAACCCCATCTCCCTCAGCTGCTCCTCATCAGACTTGTGCTCCAGACCCTTCCCAGCTCTGGTCCCTTCTCTGGACATGTGCCATCACCTCAATGTCTTTCTTGTTGTGAGGTGCCCAAAACTGAACCAAGAATTTGAGGTGTGGCCTCCCCAGTGCCCAGCACAGAGGGACAATCACTGCCCTGGTGCTGCTGACCACGCTATGCTGGCACAGAAGGCCTGGAGGCCACCGGCCTCCTTGCGCACCTGGGCACACACCGGCTCACGTTCAGCTTCTGTTGGCCAGCACCCCCAGGGCCTTTCCCACTGGGCAGCATTCCAGCCACTCTGCCCTCAGCCTGGGGCACTGCAGGGGCTTCTTGTAACTGAAGTGAAGGACCTGGCCCTTGGCCTTGTTGAACCTTGTCATGGTTCAACCCCATCTGGCAACTGAGTACCACACAGCTGCTCATTACCCCCTGCTCCTGCCACCCCAGTGGGGAGGAGAATCAAGACAAAAAGGTAAATCTCATGGGTTGAGATAAGAACACTTTAGTAATTCAAACAAAATAAAACACAATAATAGCACTAATCATAAGAACAACTACAATAATAATAAAAATTGTAATGAAGTTGCAATTATTACAATTGTAATTGTAATGAAATGGAGAGGAAGAGAGAAATAGCACTCAATATAAATAAGTGATGCACAACAACTTGCTCACCACCTGCTGAGTGATGCCCAGCCAGTGCCTGAGCAGCAACCAGTGCCTCACAGCCAATCTCCCCCAATTAATAAACTGGGAATGATGTTCTATGGTGTGGAATATTCCTCTGGCCAATTCAGGTCACCGGTCCTGGTTATGCTCCCTCCCAGCTTCTTGTGCACTTGCTCCTGGCAGAGCAAGACAGACTGAAAAGTCCTTGACTTGGGACAAACACTGTTTAACAACAGCTGAAACATCAGCATGTTATCAAATTTACTCTCATACTAAATCCAAAACACAGCACTGTCACAGCTATTAGAAAGATAATAAACTCTATCCCAGCTGAAACAAGGACAGAACCTCATTCTGTTGGCCTCAACCCATTGATCCAGCCTGTCCAAATACCTCTGCAGATCCTTCCTATCCTCCAGCACATCAACACTCCTGCCCAGTTGGGTTTCATCTGCAAACCTACTGAGGGTACACTCGATCTCCTTGTCCAGATCGTTGATAAAGATATTAAACAGAACTGGCCCCAGTTCTGAGCCTTGAGGAACCCTGCTGGTGACCAGATGCCAACTGGATGTGGTTCCATTCACCACTACTCTCTGGGCCTCGCCATCTGGTCAATTTTTTACCCAGAAAAGAGCACACCTGTCCAAGCTGTCATATACTATGCCCAAATATATATAACATATTATCTATTATATATGATTGATGTGATATGCTACATATAATATCTATATTATATATCTGATATACTATATTGCAATATTCCCCAAAAATTTCAAATGGCTTTAGTCCCACAGAAACCTGCACTCCCTCCTCAAATTCAGAATGCAGAGACTGTTCTGCTTCCAGGAAGTTTCATCATGACAAGGCAATTGGCATCTCTGCACTTCTGCCAGAGGAAGGTACGGAACTGGGAATACACGAGGATCTGAGACCTCAACGTGCACCAGCCATTGGGGTATAACAGGGCCACCCAAGTCGTGTTATACCCCTGTTATACCTTGGGTTAGCCACTGAGGCTAACCCAAGTCTGGTGGTGTTTCCAGGGTGCATGTTCCTTGGCCCAAGGCAGAGGCCAAAGTCAGTGCACTGTGAGACTGAATCTCTCAGGATGTATCCTAGCACTGATCAAACTCAGGCAGAGACAGGTTTAGACAGGAGGAGACAGTGCAGTAGTTTCAAAGGACATTTGAACTCAGTTCTATGCTTAAAATATGGTAAAATGGGACTAATGGAAATCAGGGGAACTAAATCCAAGAACAACCCAGGTCCTTGCAATGCCTCTGCTGAGAAAGGAAATTTACTGTGAAAGAAATCTTTCTCTGGGATGCTTTGATGTAAGCAAAGCATCTCCTTGTTTCTACACAATTTGTCTCTTTGTGGCAGCAGAATGGGAACCCCCTGGAAAGGGGCTGGCAGACCCCCAAAGACACCTTCTATATGGTCAGGGGTGCTTGGTGACTGGGCAAACTTCCCCAGTGCTCCAGTTTCACTTTTAGGTGATATCAGCCACAGACCTCTCCTTTACTGCGCATTCATGGCTTGCTATCTGGCTCATCTCATCCCTGGCATCCTGCTTCTGTCCCAGTAGTGGAAATATTAATTAAAATCAGCCCCACTGTGAGTAACTCCACATGTGCTTGCAGGGATGGGACCTCTTTCCTGCAGGGCTTTGGCACTTCTGCCGGTTGCCCAACCACTGTCCCTTGTCTGCAGCCTGCTGAGATCTGAGATTCCTCATTTTCATGAGGGATTCCCTGTGGAGCACATTAATTAGTCTCACTGAAGTACAATAAGAAACACACCTGCAATTTTTTTTTTTT
>WAAG01016758.1:13059-38839 GCA_013390105.1 Tichodroma muraria
TTCCTTCCTTCCTTCCTTCCTTTCATCTTATGTAGGAATATTTAGTTTATACATTTGTGAACATGGGGAGATTTTCAGAACTTGTTACCAGTTACCAGCAATAATTAAATTTCTTTATTCTGGAAACAAAAGCAACGTTTATTCTAATGTGCAGCTCATACTCATCCTACCCTTGTTACCCAGCTGCTTTCTTTCCTTACATATCTAAAGAGCCCTCTTCTGTTGTTTTAATGTTTCCTGGACCACTGTCATATTATTCCTACTTATAAAAACTTGGACATGGATTTTTTGATTTATCCTTTTCCCATTCCTCTTAAATGTCCCTGACAATTCTTCCCTTGCAATAAGTATTACTGTAATCTTGCAATAAATTGCAAGATGTATTGCAATAAGCATTATTATACTCTAGTCTTGGTATTCTTTGTGAATTTGTCATGGAGAAATCTCAAACTCCTTTGTTACCATCTCTGCATTCTTAATAGCAAGTGACTCAGTTACTAATCCTTTTAATTCTTCACTTTTGTTTTTCAGAAATTAAGGACTTTGATACCTGTTTTTTGCTCATCCTTCTTTTAATTTCAACAATAATAGTGAACATCTGATCAAACACTTTTCCATAGTATCCTCACTGTTGATCTAAACTGTCTAAAATAAAATTGCTTTTTGCTGGTTCTGATGCTGTTTTAGGGGGAAAAATATCCAATATCTATTACATCCAGCATGGGCTGAGCTGAAGTATAACTCTGAACAGTAATTCTCCACTTGCCATCTAGAAAAACAGAAAACGACACATTTCCCAGAATTCATCTTCCAAATGGTTTCCAAGAGATTTCATGTCCTGTCTGGATCCAGTGGCAGAAATCTGCAATGACTTCCTGGAAAGTGAATTATATTCAGATGGATCCTGTTATGTGCATGGTCTCATCTTTTAAACCTGTATGAAGTACTGTGTTATTCACCTGCTCTGGCAGCTTTGTGGTTACTGCCTTTATTTCCCTCTCAGATCTTATCCCTCAGCTCTGTATATTGACCATATCATGTTCCTGTTGTCACAGAAATACTCTTTCACATCTAGTACCTGCTGGTACCTGGAATTCTTGTTCTTCCAAGCATCCACATTGCATAGCTGCCATTTTCGATGTGCAAGGTTTTCTCATCTTTTTTATTTCCTTCTTACTTTCCCTTTTTTAACTCTTTCTTCATATCCTCCTTTCTCTTTCTTCCCTCTTTGCTCTGCCCATTTAATCTCTTTTTTATACCCTTTCTCATCTCATCTTATTTTGCTCTTCCCCACCCTCCTTTCCCTTTTTCATCTCTCACTGGGAAAAAGCTTCCATGTTTTTATTTGTGCTTCCATTTGTGCTTCTCTCTTTAACTACTTTATGTTAGCCTGCAAAAGAGTAGCAGGGAATCATACTTTAAAGGCATTTAACCTGTTCTTAGTCTATAAAACATGGACCACTCTTGAACACAGTGATTCTGTCTCTGCTCATGTCCTGGTGCCTCAGCAAGAGATGATGTGCACAGCCTGGGAAATGGAGGACAGTGTCTAAGAGCTGATGAGGAATGGGGCACGAGAAGAGGCTGGAAGATGTTGAGGGTGGAAAGGGGTAATGAGCAAAGAAAGTTAAGAAATTTTAGGGGGAACCATGATGGCCAGGATGGGGTAAGAAGAGCTATTTGGGCACCCAAATGGTGCTGGGGATAGTGCAATGGCCAAGACAGTCCTGTGCTCTATTGCATTCCAGTAGGGAGTTGGGCTCTTCTCCTACACAACCAGCAATAGGGCAAGGGGAAGTGGCTTCAAGTTGCACCAAGGGGAGGTTCAAGTTGGATATTTGTACAAATTTCTTCACTGAAAGAGTGGTTAAGCACTGGAACTGCTGCCCAGGGAAGTGGTGGAGTCACTATTCCTGGAAGTGCTCAAAAAAGGAGTAGATGCATCACTTTTTAATAGGGTTTACTGGGCATCGTGGTATTTAGCTGAGGGTTGGACTTATCTTTTCCAAGATCAAGGATTCTATGATTCTTCATGCAAGGCAAGGGAAGGAAAGTGGGCAGAAAGCGAAGAGGAGCCAACGTATGAAGATAAAGGAATGAGAAAGGACCAAGAGTTATAATGTGCACAGAATGGGCATGAGGTGAAGGAGGCGCCGCCCTGACTCCCCTGCGTGTCTCTCTCATGTTCCCTCAAGCCACTGTTCTCCCCCCAGGTTCCACTTGGTCTCTGGGGATGCTGGCACCGTTCCCTGCCCGCTGCTCCCTCCGAGCCCTTCGCCCGGCTGAGGCCTCGGCGCTCGCCCCCTCCAACAGCAGCCGAGCGCCAGAGTCAGCTGCTGGCAAACTGCTTTGGTTAAATAACAAAACAACCACAACAAAGAATTTATATACATAAGAAAAGGAAAATGAAGCAATGATGGGTTGGGCAATTAAACTAAAAGCATTTTAGAGTGTAATCCAGCTCTCTCTATCAATAATTCAGGAGGCCAAGATCAGTCTAATTGATTGAACACCTTCCACAGTAGTCAGCCACTAATAAGATAAATGAAATGTCTTTTTTATTGTCAGATCTCCATCTCACATTTGCTCAGGCAAAATCCTGCAGGGCATTTCATTTGGAGATCTTGGATATTTTTTTTCTCTTGATGGAGATAAATTGAAGGCCAGCATCTGTTTTTAAAGAGCAGTAAATTAAGCCTGTCTGCTCCTTTGGCCGTGGGTGGGTGGAGAAACAGAGCTGTGCTGAGCAGGATTCACACGTAAACCTTGTGTGGGTTGTCAGAAGTTGAACCCGGTTCCCAGAGGATGTGTTTTCACTGTGTAATGATTTGAGTGCCTGGGACACTTGGCCTTGACAGACTCCAAATGACTGCAGATCCTACCCTAAAGCTGATGTCTCTCACCTCCTTTCCTCTAAGGAAGAGCCTCATTAGGATCCCTGTTTCCCTGATGGTGATATTAATGCTTAACTTTTGACATGGTGCAGATGTTTAGAAGGTGCTGAGCAATTGTTTAACTTTTCTGATTTATGTGAACAAACCCTGTCGCAGGTTCTGGGGGGAAAAAATACATGAGTAGAAACTGGTTTGTGTTTTATAGCTTTCCTCCAAAATCATGCCAAATGCAGTGATTAGGGGGACATCTGTGGAGACAAAGTAGGGCATGCCCAGCAAATTTGCTTGATTTTGTTTCCTTTGGACTGTGTCACTGTGTTTGCATGAGGGGATGATTGCCTCAGCAGGATGGAGCTTGTGGACACCAGCTTCAGAGCATTGCCCACCTCTAATCAAAAGCTGATTTGAAGAAGGGGTAAAACTTGAGCTACCACTGATGCACACACAGGTGCCTATCTTCAGGGTGTAAGTCTGTGTGTGAGAAGTCTTCTTTAAGCTCAGACATTCACCAGTTATTCTAAAATGTCCTCTTATGCACAGAGGCTCTGGGACTGGATTTTTAGACAATATAAATCAAAGTAGCTCCTCAGGGCATTCTGCTGACTTATATGAGCCAAAGATCCTGCCCTGGGGTGAAGAAAGAGCTCTGATTATGGTGTATGTGTGTGTATTTAATTAGGAAGGACTTCAAGCCGTGTCTGTGCTCTGGAGTCCCCACTGAGTTAATCCAGCGTGGCACAAGTAACCTTGTGAACAAACCCAAAATCTGGAGGTCTGGTAATGACTTTCCTCATTTGCTATTATGATATGTGCTTCCTCACAGCAAAGATAAGGAGGAAGGGAAGGAGGCAAAGTGCCCAAGAGGTTTTGTTTTGCCTGTATTGCCTTTGAAATATTATATAATGTGTTTGAATGCTTGATCTAACCAAGGAGTAGTTGTTTTACTTCCTAATCTAATAACTTCCTGATGTCTGTCTCCTCTTAGATTTGCTGTAGCTTGACTGCACAAATACCATTTAATCGTGTTCTTGTGGAAACTAAAGGCCAGCAGCTTTGCCAAGAAGGGCTAATTTTATAATGCCCCACGCCAGAATTAATCATGACGGCTGATATAAGGCTGATGGTTTTTAGTTGGCAATTATCATCACAGGAGAACTGTTGCATAGTGTGATTACAGATTATGGAGTTCTCTTAAATATTGTGCATTGCCTTTGGCGGCAGGTGTTTGCTGTAGTTAGACAGAGGAGAATGAAAAAGGGGCAGACGGGAATGAAAGAAAGTGAGTGACAGAGAGGAAGAAAACAGAACCAAAAAATGGTGATGACAGCAAATGAAAACAAGTAGGGTGAAGGCACAAGAACAGCAATGGAGGGATCTATTGGTGGAGCAGGAAAGGAGGAGGAATGGATATGACCAACAAAATGGGAGAAGTGTGGAAATGAAATTGAAAGGAACTGATGGGAGAATCAGGCCAGTGAGTACAGAAGCCTGAGATTCAGTGTAGTCAAAGACTTTTTTGCTGTTGTTTTGAAGGAAATTTTCAGCTTCTGTCTTTCGACCATGTCCCTGTCTGCCTGGTAAGAAAAGGGTCTTGGTTACTCAGTAGCTGTGCTGGTGCTTACTGGAGTCTTCTCCCTGGGACAGGTTCTTTGAAGCTGAGAGCAGGTCCTCTGCAGAGATAAATTAAACCTTGCCATGTTTATAATGCTGCTGCTGCTACTGCTGCTACACAGCTGGGGAGTCAGAGGTCTTCAGGACGCAGGAACAGCTTCAGACTCAGTATGAGCACTTAAAGCTGCTGACAACAGCTCTATCAAACTGTTTATGGTTTTACAAGGCAAATTAAGACCCATCAATAAATGAGGTAGCAAGTCTGAAAGTGAAGCTGTTACTTCCAAGAGTTGCAAGCAACCAACCAAACAAATATGAAATAAGCTGTTGATCTGTATTTGGTTTACATGGAAAGGTTTTGGCTGCAGGGGAGGCTGCTGTGAGAAAACACAGGGAGCTGCCCCCATGTTGGACAGAGTCAGCTCCAGCCAGCTCCAACATGGAACCCACCATGGCCAAAGCTAAGCCCACCAGCAGTGCTGGTGACATCTCCTTGATATAAGAAAGGGTAAAAAATGCCAGACAGCATCTGTGAGAGAGGAGTGAGACTGTGAAAGAGGAACAACTCTGCAGACCGCAAGGTCAGTGCAGAAGGATGGAGACGTGCTTCAGGTACCAGAGCTGAGATTCCCCTGGCGCAGACCATGGATGTCCATGGGGGAGCGGAGATCCACCTGCAGCCCTTGGAGAACCACTCCAGAGCAGATAACCCACCCTGAAGACTTTGGAGGACCCTGTGCTGGAGCAGAAGGATTTGCCCTGAAGGAAGCTGTAGCCCTTGGCAGGCACACACAGGAACAGGAATTCCGGGCAGGAATGGCAGCTCATGGTAAGGGGCCCATGCTGGAGCAGGTTTACTGGCAGGACCTGTGGCCCATGGGGGACCCACATTGGGGCAGCCTGTTCCTCAAGGCCCTGTGGAAAGCACCCCCATTGTAGCAGTTCTTGAAGAACTGCAGCCCAGAGAAAGGACCCATGCTGGAGCAGTTTGGTAGGGACTATATCCCATGGGAGGGACCCTGTGCTGGGGCAAGGGCAAGAGTGTAAGCAAGGAGTGGCAGGGGCAAAGTGTTATGGACTGGCCACACCCCCCAATCCCCATTTCCTCGTGTCAGATTGGGAGAGGAGAAGGAGGAGAGAGAAGAGTTGAGAATGAAGGACTGAAGTTGAGAATGGGAAGAAGGGAGAAAGGGTTTAGGGGGATATCTTATCCTTATCCTTAGGGATAAGGGATTTTTGGGTTTGCCTTTTTTTCTCACTGACCTCGTCAGAGAGTAAATGGCAAAAAATGAAATTACTCTTCCCCAAGATGAGCATGTTTTGCCCATGAATGGTAACTGTTGATCAATCAACTTGTCCTCATCACAAGCCACAAATTTTTCAATCCTACTTTTCCCCCCTATTCTGTTGAGGAGAAGTGAGAAAGCAACTCTGTGGCTAGCCGAGGCCGAGGTCAACTCACCACATGATAATATATATTGATTTTCAGAAATGTAGTTGAAGAAACTTGACTTCCACAAAACTGTTATAGTAAACTTACTGATAGTTCAAAATTGAGCATGTGTTTGCAGCTCAAATTCCAGACTGATGAGCGTGAGATAAATAAATCCCACTGTAAATACAGGCCCCTTGTAGACAAGTGGAGGGACAATATGTCTTTTAGGACTTCAGTAGACCCTCAGCAGTGCTGCTCCTTATTTATATGAGCTTCAAAGCCTGCAAGTGAAGCTGAAACAGAGACTTAAATCACAACGGGAGTAGTTCTGGAGGTTGTTTTATTTGAAGAAATTTTAAATAAGACAAGAGGGAATGGCTTTAAACTGATAGAGGGTAGATTAGATTAGATATTAGTAAGAAAGTTTTCACTGTGAGAGTGGTAAAGCACTGTAAGAGGTTGCCCAGATAAGCTGTGGATGCTCATCCCTGGAAATGTTGAAGGCCAGGTTTGATGGGGTCCTGTGCAACATGATCTAGTGGAAAGTGTCCCTGACCATGGCAGGGGATTGGAACGAGATGATCTTTAAGATCCCTTCCCACTCAAACCATTCTGTGATTTTATGAGATAACCCTTCTAAGTGTTTTTTCTCTCGTGTTGAATAGACTAACAACTTCTCTCATTGCAAAGCCCTTTTTGGGGGGATATTAAATTCTTAGTCTGATCTGTATTCTTCATGACTAGGCCTTCTCCCACTCTAGTACCCATGCTTAGAAAGTGCAGATGGCAATTCTGTGTGTCAGAGCAGAATTGTGAATAGTTAGGGACAATCTCATGTGTCATTTATATAGCCCCTGCCACTGCAGGGTTTTGGATCACAGTGGAGGTTCTCAGATATAAAAACTGTACAAATGATGTTTATGACTGCTCAGAAATCTTCCATGAAGTACTTTGTCAGTCTGATTTATTGAGCCACCTTGTATGGAGGAGTTCAGCGATGAAATAAAATGAAAACCACTGGTTATGATATTAAAATAATATAGTAGGTCATTGTTTTCCACCAAGCAGAAGATAAATGGTGAGGGGTTTGCAGAAGCTTTTCTAAGCGACTTCCCATTTCTTCCCACTCTGACTATTCCTGTGGCTGGGAATAGAAAACTGAAGTGATGGATGGCTCTGATTATGCCTAGTCAGGTGCATTAAATGGCGTCTCACTCTACTGCCTCCCACAATTTTGCCACTTGCTGTGCTTATCAGGGCTGGTGGGGAAAAGGTAGATGTCTGTAAACAATAAAGAAATAAAAGGGCAGTCGAAAGATCTCAGATTGGTCTCAGCAAAAGGATTTTCTGGGAGTGTGTTGAGGAGTTTGAACAGGTCCACTTTTAGAATAACTAATTGGGATATGTCTGTCAGATTCAAGACTAGGTAGCACACATGAACCCCTTCCTGCATTTCATGGGTCATTTCATGGGAGCGATGCTTGCAGTATATGGAAAGTTTCTTTTTAGCATCCATCTGTTTAATGCTGAATGGAGCTTAGCTCACATGCTTGTCTCTGGTTAAATCATGAACTCATGTGTACTTGAGTTACAGTTCTGTCAGGTCACAGACACCAAGAAAAATTACTCTATTTTCATCAGTGTAAGACAAAATAAGATCCTATGGATTTTTAGCTACGAAGCAAGGACAGGTAGGTTTGAGATGCAGTACTTCATTTCGGGGTTTGTGTCAGTGCTGTATACAGGAGATGTCTAAAGTTGTATGAATTACAATTCGAAGTCTGTACAAATGCAGCATTGAATTTCTGTGTCTCTGTGTCTAAATTTGGGTCACTGATGTATAAGAAAATTGAATTCAAGCTGGAAAGGTGCAAAATGCTATCAAAGTGACCCTGTCTAATGCAACAGACTACCTGTGACTGGTTTATTCCTCCTTGGAAAAAACAAACAAACCAGGCTGATGAGATATGGCTGATTTTTATTAGTCTGTAAGAAAGGCAAGATGAGTGGGTTGCTGTTTGAGCTAAGAGCTTTCATGAGAAGAATCAGACCTTGAACAAGTTTGGATTGAAAACAGGAAAACTTTTAGCTGTAAGAGCAGTGAGTTTAGGGACAGCCTTACAGCTCGATTAGTGGAGATGGAAATCCTATCTGAGGTGTACCTCTGTCTTTTTAGGAAGGAGATTTTCAGTGCACAATGAGCTCAAGTTCTGGGTTTAATATCTCTTAGGCTAAATTTCCTGACTTTCCTTGGACAGTTTCTGATGGCTGGAACAGCATCCCATGAGAAATGCTTCTGGCTGTCTTGTTGGTGAAAGGTACCAAGGTCTCTATGCTCTTGGTGTGTCCTTGCTTCTGCAAGATCAAAGTTGCTATCAGAAAAATGTATGAGGTTGCTTCACTTGAAAGTGCCAGCCCAGTGAGTTAGGCTGGTGTAATTACCCTGATACAGCAATTCCAGCAAATCTTCCCACAGTCAAAGCTGAACAATGTTGCAAAACTTTGACCTTCATGTTTTAGCTCAGCTCTTCTGTCTTTAAAGTACAAGGACGGATGTGCCTCGAAGTTAGTACTGGCTCAGTGGAAAGCTGGACAGGACAGTACCATTGGGCAATATATTTCCATTACCTTTCTCAGTTTCAGCTTCAAAAAGTGCTTTCTCAATCAGAATTGAGCTTCCTCCTTCACAGAAGTTTTGATTGAATGATTTCAGTTTTTCAAAGATAATTGACAGAACACACTTTAAAATTTGTAGAGGATAATTGAGGTATCTCTCTTTGCTTGTATTTTCAAACATAAGGGTTTTTTTGGGGGGAACAAGTTGGTAAAAGAAACTGCACCCAAAGTATTTGAGCATTATTTTTTCTTTATTTTTAATGAAATCCATGTACCATGTTCAATGAACTCTATCTATAAATCCAATTGAATCACTGCTCAGCCTATATGTGATGTAATGGGGGAAGTTATGGCAGATTCCACTGACTTTTGCTGTTAGATCATTGAAGCCAGGTTTCAATTAATAAAACTGCTGCAAAATTAGAGTGTCTGCAGGGAAAATAACCTTGGCCAAAACTGCAGCCAGCCAGATTCAGAAGCTCCGTTTGGGGATGCTTTCTTCAGAGAAGGGTACAATAAATGCTGTAACTGGTGTTAAGAAGTCTATGATTGCAAAGTTCTAGAAGCAGGAAAACTTGTGTCATTCTGGCTAATTTCTTATTGTGGTCATTGGGGGACAGAGAATCATAAGTAAAAGAGAGGGAAGAGGAATTTGTGGTTCTTCCACACTCAACTGTTCACCTGCCAACACAGAGGCTTCCCTGGAAGAAGCAATTTTCTGTCTATATAACTTTGTCTAGGCCAGAGCTTTCTCTGTTTTAGTCAAAGTTGCATCTCTAAATTGATTTGCTGGCATGTTTTTCTAGTAGAGACTGAACCTAAGCACAGTGGGAATAACTAACCCTCCCTTTAGCTGCCCTTTAGGATGGGGAAAGTCCTGGTTTCTCAACAGCAGAAAGGAGAATCTGCTTAAAATACCATGGACCTATTAATATTTTTTAAAAGTTGGAAAAATACTCTTTTTTTATCTTCCTCAAGGGAAAAATTTACAGTAGAAACAGCACAAAATTGAAACAGGTAGATGAGCAAACTCATGGCAAGTTGTCTGTGCCTTTGTGTGTCTCTTAGCTGCACAAAGGGGAAAGTTGTAGAAGGAAAAATGCAATTACTTCAGTGCAAACACATCTGAACCACTTTCCAGAGTGTCACCCCATGTCTCTTGCTGGGTGTGCTGTGTTTTACCACACCAGCCCTGACAGCATTCTGTGTCACATGGATTTATGAACATTATTCTGTGGACTGCACTGGACAGTGACATCACAGCTTCAGAGGACGTGGGTGCCACATCATTAATGATCTCAGTCACTCTGCTCTGTGCTGGCCTTTGGTAATATTTGTTTAATAGGGTTTTTGTTCAGATACAGCTTCTCAAGCCCTGGCAGTGTCAGACTGAGAGCTGAGATCAGGATTCTGTTAACCCTGTGAAGACTCAGACCTGGTAGTTTGAAAAGAACTAACTCTTTCAATAAAGTGAAATCAGAAGTTTCTCATGCTTCTTTTTCATCATCACAGCATAAAAGAAATCCACTTATTTTTGGTCTTTTGTTAAGACACAATTCCCTTTGCTTCTTCCTGATGTATTTCCCCCTGATCCCTCAGAATGCTGCTTGGATCATCCTGCCAGCTCTGCATGTGGTGAGTCCTTCATCTTCCCTCCTCATGGAGAAGACTCAGGTCATTGCCAATAAACTGTGAGCAACAAAAATCAGTTAAAGAAAACTATTAAAATTGCCCAAGTCAATTTATAGAGGTGAATAACTGCTTATTGCAACCACATCCATGGAGTACAAAAATCCTTTGTGACGTAAAGAAATGACAACATCAGGAAGTTTGCTATGCAGTAAGGACATAATGTTATAGTGATGGTCAGTCTAATCTACATATGCAAAAAGGATAATATTTTGCATTTCAGGCTACTGATAACCCTTATACAACAGCTCTGCAGCTAGAAGGGCTGTGCACAGCTCTAGCAAAGATCCTGAAAGTTTTTGAAGAGCAAGAGTGATCTCAGACAAGTACAATAAAAGTGATCAAATAAGGAGCTTCTAAAGAGACAAAATCTGAATTGTATATGTTCGTATGTATATGTTATAGAATGCCTCTTGTCTTTCTTGCTGCAGGACTCTGCCTTCAAGAGGTCTGTTTATAACTAGTATGAAGTAAGGAATGAAGCTGTGACTATCTCCAAGAAGCATAAAGGAGTGAGCAATGATGGAGAGAAATGGGGTGTTGGATTGAAGGCTACAAAAGAACAGTGTGATAAAAGGCAGCATAGAACAAGAAAAGTACAGGCTGTGTATCAAAAAAGAACTTCCTAATAGCTGGATCTACCAGACAGGGCAACAATTTCCTAAGGGGGAGAGCAGAAACCCTGTTATTTCAATCATTTAAACAAAACTGGACAAAGCCCTGGAGAATATATTGTAAGGAGCAATCATATGCCATCCCCTGGGAATGGATAACATGACCTGATAAAGTCTTTTCCTAGTGGTTGCAATGATTCTCTTCAGATTGAGAACTTGTTCTGGGCATGATTTGTCTTGGGATTAGATATGATGTGAGCCTCAGGTCAGTCCTCTGATTGATTCAGAGAACTAAGCAGAGAGGAGGAAGGGGAGGAAAAGAGTGCAGGGACAGTCAAAAATAGAGCTCATGGGAAGATCTTGACTCAGAAGCCAACTGTCAACTGCTGCCCAGCTGGAAATCCAGCACAGAGCTGCTGTTGGTTTTGGGAGGAGTCAGGAATGGTACACCAGAGATACAAACCTGGTATATCAGAATCACTGCTATTTAAATGGTTGTCTCCTCACAGAGCTGGAGAGGAACTTCTCCTCTCTTTCCAGCCTCTTTTCTGAAGCAGATTAAGTTTTAGGGATGAGCTGAGATACTGTTCTATCTGTACAAAATGAACTGGTGAGTGTTGGCATCCTTGATTTCTTGGGAGGTGGTAAACCAGGTAGAAATTACCTCAGCTGCTCTGTTACCTTATTCAAAAGAATTGCCAGGGACTGCAGACATCTCCTATCTAAGCAGTAAGAATAGAGGCAAAGTTCAACAAGAAGAGGTTTGAGATAATCAGATCTTCTGTGTCAGATAGATGAGCAGGAAGACTGTGATTTCATGAGGCCATTTGAAGTTTTCTGCTTTCTTCCATTTACTTTTTTATCAAACTCCTTTATAGTGTAAATTTTAAACAGAAAAAAAGGGAAATATTCACATTCAAAGGAAGAACAATAACAAACACAAGCAGAGAAGTCTCAAATATTTGGGTTTTTTTTAAAGCAACATCTTCCAAATTTTTTCTTTTGCTAGAAACAAGACGTTCCTTGATGAGCAGCAGCAGTCAAGCCTGGTATCCTGTGAACTCAAAAACATCCCCAGTTTTCTTGAACCCTGATATGCATCTTCATCCTTGCATGCAGATAGATATTCCATCACAGGGTGTTTTATAAGGTGATGGCAACATTCCTGCAGTTTTCTCCCATGCCTCTACATCTCACCCCGCCTTGCAGGACCTCCAGCTCCTGTTTCTTTCCAGTAACTGGCCAGAGAAGGAGCTGATCCCAGCAGCAGCTGAGCCTGCACTATGTGTGTGTTGATTTTTAGGCCCTTTTATGTGTATTCACAGATTGGCCAGATGGCAGGCCCAGCAGAACAGATAACTATCAAGTTCACATTACAGTTTCTTCTAAGTGGTGGAAATTGGTGAGCAGCTTCAAAGTTATTGTGGAGGAAAAACAGATGGGCAGAGATACGGATATAGATGGCTCATCCTTACCAAGAAATAAGAGAAGTGCAGAACTAATTGAAAAAAAGGGAAGTTTTTTATGCCTTGGTTTAAACTCATAAACCTATTCCTTACTATCATAACCCAGTGGGTATTTGAGAGGGCCAAATGTGACCAAATCTATGTTTTTGCATTATGCAGAAACAATAGGTCTCAAAAGAGAGGAGCTGAGTCCTGCTGGGGTCTAAGTCCTGGAGGAATACAAGATCTTTTCCAGGGGAAGCAAAGAAGTCCCCAGGTCTTTCCCCCTGGGGGAGTGTTAAAACTACCTTGGCACAAGCCTCTGACAGGAGGAGTGCTGAATAAACAGCACCTCCAACTGCTCTGCCCCAAGGAGCTCAATAGATTTGTGTCCTCACCTCCCCAGGGAGGCATCCAGCAGGGAAGAGGAGAGGCCATCCCTTGTACCTGCTAGTGGTGGAGTCCAGGCAGGGAACAAGGAGGAAAGTGCAGTCTAAGCAGTCTGAGAGCCTCTGAAACAAAATTCTCCAATGTGTCTCATGAACATGAACTTACTGAGAGCCCTGCAGGGACTGGGACATATTATTTGCCTTGATCCTTGAAAAATCCAAAGGAAATCCCTTCAAAAGGGTCAGCTTCTTACAGAGAACACCCGACTGTATTGCATGTGATATCCAGCTGAAACCAGCCAAACCAGAAGTCCTAAGTCCTACCCTGAATCAGAAATGAGCATGGCTGTGTTTCACTAAATTTCTGCCTTTGGATCCCTATATTTTCAGTCAGTGTGAGAAACATAAGTGTCTTCCCAAGTGCCATCCACAAGAGGACTACCCAGAATGCTGTTACAGTTGATAGCTTAAGTTCCTGCTTCATTGAGGCTGTAAGAATTCAGGGCCGTGTTCTTAAGCAGTTGCCCAAGCATTCTTGGTACTTTTCCTATACTTGAATCTTTCAATGGAACATGGTTTAGCCACATCAGGTAACGGTCAGAGCTGGGAATTTATGTCAACAGGCATTTTGGGTGATGAAGAACATTCACCATGCCAGTATTTACTACAACTTGGTGTGGGCTGGAAGAGAAACTTCGTGAAAAAATTGCTATCATTAATGCTCCAGAGCAGAAGGTTCAGGTTCCATAAGGAAGGAGATAATGTGCGATGGCTGCAGACCAGAAGAGTAGAGGGAGTGAGGAAATGTGGCAGAGGAATGAGTGGCAGCAGCAGTTATTGGTCTCATCAGTTTTGGATGAGTCCTCGTGTCTCCTGCTGTCTGTGCTGACAGGCAGTAGATTCAGCATCCCTGGTGAGCTTACAGGAACCACTGCTGCAGAGGCAGCTCCTGAGGCCAAGCACTTGTCTGTCCCGACTCACGACGTGCATGAGTGGCCTTCCACCTGCAAGACTGGCTTTGGCTGTGTCTTCACCTGCTGCTCAGCAGATCCCAGAGATCACAGAGAGAAGCCATTTCTTCCTTTTATTCTTCATTTCCTTGATGCATGTTGCCTGTGCCTGCCTCTTCCATCAGAGCTGCTTTTGAAACAGTTTTCCTGAACATCTTGGAAGTTTGATTTCAAGATCAAGAAGAATAGAAGTCTGTCCTTGTGGTGGGGAGAAAAAAATCAGTGGAAGCCTGTTGCATTCCTGCTGCACAGAATAGGAGATCTTGTACTGTTTTGATAGAAAATAAAGCCACGAGTGCCAAGGTGGCATGACCTTACTTCTGCAGCCAGGACATGGAAGCAATTGTAACAGACCAGGGGTAAGCCCGGATGAGAGGCTGTGCCAAGCTTGTTGAGGGATTTAGGATTTGAGGTTGCATCTGGGCATGTCAGATTCTTCTTCCTCTTGTGTGACGTCCCCATCTTTACAAGAGGAGATGATATTATCACATATTGCTGTGTTTTCCTGTAGGGGGACATATGCCATGCTTTATCCTGACATTAGAGACTGTCTTTTGAGCATGGAAGGGGAGGATATCTTTGAGGATGGAAGGGGATGTGTAAAACTGTGATTGTTCAGCTGAAGTCTACAGTGAGATCAACTGAAAAGGGAATAAAAGAAAAAAGAGGTCCTGGAGATGTTTGAGGAGAAAGGCAGCAAGATTCATGGAGAGGACATAGGAGAGAGAAGAGGGAGCAGTCAGCAGTGCCCATGTGCCAGGAGGGTGGTGCCCTTACACAGCAGCTCTCATCCAGGAGCTCTTGATTACTTTACAGGAGAAAGTCTTTGTCTGGTGAATGAGTTACTACCAGTTAGTTAGATGAAGGATCTCCCTGATCCCTCCTGACAATCTCTTTCATCTGCACCACAAAGGCCACGTTGTTTCTTCTCCCTGCTGAAAGCTGAAAGCATGAGCAGCAAATCCAGCAGAGACACAGCCTCATCGTTGTGGCGGTTTCTCTGACGTAGATGAACCTCTGAAGTGAAGTGTGTGACATCAGGAAGATGTTTTAATCTGAATTACACTTGCCCATCTGAAGAACAGGTGTCATTATCCTCTCTTCATTATCTCCTGACCTGGGCTGCTGCCAGAATGAGTAAGAAGGGTTTGAGTCACAGGGATGGAGAAGTTAATTCCTTTCCGGGGACTGTTGTCAGAGTTGACCTGGCCCAAATGCCCATCATGGGAATGAAAGATGTGTAGATGAATGAGGGGAGAAACCTCTTCCTAAGAGAAATAAAGCATCCCTCATGAATAATGTAGAGCATTGCTTTGAGATTCAAGACATCTAAGACTTGTTAAACATTGAATGTGAATGTGAAAGAGGCTGAGCTGCTCTGCAGTTGATGCACACTCTGGCCTGAGCATGACCTATAACTAACTCACCACTGCCACGGTTTTTATTTTTTAACACTGGCCATGTACTTGGCCTGGTACCAGTGCACATCTAGAGACAAACCTCTCTCAATCTCTGACAGAGCCCAGTGTAGACAAATACTCAGAAAAACACATGCAGGCTCTATCTGTGCTACTAAGTGAAGCAGGACCTGTGTTTTGTATGACACAGAAGCCAACAGAGATGACAGGCTGAGTGCCAGAAATAGATAAACACATGTACTGCACCAGGAGGGTGTTTAGGTCCGCTGGACCCTGACCAGTGTTAACCTCCATGTGTGGACTGGGCATGGACTTTGCCTAGGACAGTGCTGGTTATTCCAAGGGAAGCCATAATGGGATGATAGAGTGTGGACATCATGGGCTGATGGTGGAATTCATCCTCAGAATCACAGAATTGTTAAGGTTGTAACAGATATTTAAGATTAAGTCCAATGGTCAACCCAGCACCAACACCATGTTTACCATTAAACCATACCCTCAAGTGCCAAATTCCCATGTTTTCTGAACACTACCTTCCTGGGCAATCTGTTCCAATGCCTTACATTCCTTTCATGACTTTTTTTTCCCCTAATATCTAACCTAAAGCTCCTCTGGCAGAACTTGAGTCCAGTTTAGTTTGCTAGAGTAGATACTGCCTTGCAGTGTTGGAGATGGCTACTATGTAGATGCAGCACACTGAATATAGTCAGGATTTTTCCCATAATGTTTTCTTTTTGTTATGGATTTACTTATTCCAAGCAGTCTATATCGTTACAATAGAATGAATGTTTTTAACACGATTTTTGCCCTAGAAGCAAAGTATTATTTCAGGGAATTTGTACTGGAGGACAGGACAAATGTTACAGACCTGTCTGTACCCTGCAGCTCAGTGTGGTGCAGAAATCACTGATGTAGATCTAAGCAAGCTGCTCTGTCCACATGAGGCTGCAAAGTGTCAGAGATACTTGCTTGGGTCCTGAATGCAACATGGCATTTTTCTGGATAAAAGGCCTACAAAATCATGAGTGACACAAAGAAGGGGAATGGGGAACGATTGTTCCTGGTCTCTTCCAAAGAGGAGGAGATACCATTGCCATCAAATGATAGCAATAAAAGGGAAGTAAAGGAGCAATGGCAGTTTTTTTAGAGGACACATGGTTGTTCTAGGAATCTTCTTGCCACAGGATGTTAAAGACATTGAAGGGACAATGCCCAAGCTCATGGAAGAGAAATGCATTTTGTGTTGCTAAACCCAGCAAAAACTCGCTTAGGAAACCCCTGAGCCCCAAATAATGAAGATGGGTACATGAATTCTTGGGAGAAAACTCACATGTTACAGGAATTATAGCATTCCTATGCTCTTCCTCAGCCATCTGCTTGTGGTTACTGTTGGATTCAGGGTAGCTGTGCAGACAGTTCCTCTGCATGTTCTAGTTGTGGGTTGGTACACCAGGACAATGTCTCTTTACATCCCAGAGAAAAATACTGGGGTTGTCCCCAGCTGGACCTCATGGAGATTGTAATGAGAGGTTTTGCTCTATGTCTCATCTGAAAAGCACCATAAAAAAATAAGTGTTGAAGAAAGTTCTAAGTGGTTTTTCCTCAGACCTTTATAGCTACACTCTGGCAAACAAGAAAATAGAATTCCTTTTTTCTTCTAGAATTACATGTATGTGCACATATTCTTTGAGAGTTTTTCATCAGAGAATGGACCAGGAAAAAACAAAGGCAGGGAAGACCCCAACAGAGTACTGATTTTTTGCCAGCCCTTACAGTGTGATTATTTTCTTTCCTTGTCTGCACCTTCCTGCAGTTCTGCTTGATGTCTGTAGCCCAGCTGTTCCATGACTGTGAGGAGATGGATTTTGTGGTGTATTGATGCTTCACAGTCCACAACTGGAGTAACACTGAAACATGACATTTCTTTGTGCCAAGCTATTCTTCTTGGTGCTAGCCCAGATGAGCTCTGTCTTGAAAGCCTAAGCAGCTGGGAGGGGTTTTGAATGTGAGGGAGAATACTAATTACATTGCTTCCAATCAGGGTGAGAGTTATCCTTGATCATTCCAATGACATCTCATTAAACACCAGAGAAGCCTACTGTGGTCACATTGCTGTATTGTGGTACCTCAGCAAACCAGTTACTTTACTAGAGTAGGATGGGCAGTGTTTTGCTTGGGTGTGGTCCAGTGTAAAGCTCCATCTATACCTTCCTCACTCTAATCTCGGTTCTGTGGCTTTTTTTTTTATTTCCTGTACCCAGTACTAAGGTCTTCTGTTCAATCTTTCTTCTTCACCACAGAAGAGAGAGAAGCTCTGATGTCACCGTTAACATTTCTGTTTTACTTTAAGCCTTGTGTTTCTTAATGATGACACAAAGTTATCTCTTTATACTCTGCTGAAGGGCAGTGACATTTCTGTAGAGGAAATCAGGAAGAATTTTGGTAACTGGAATCTGCTACCAAGGCAGTTGCTTCTGCTTCTGCATTTACTTGATGCAAGTAAAACCCAACTATCTGCAGACTGACTCTGTGATCTGTGTACTTTCCCAGCATTATTGTTCCCTTATGCCCCTCTTCCTCTGGCAATTATTCACCTTCCCCTTTCTCTATTTTCCCAGAGGCAGTCTCTGACATTAAGAAGACAGTGGTTTGTTTTAGATTTGAAAAATACTGAATTTCAGAGAACACACACTGCTGCAGTTTGCTTTCTATGTATTACTCTGTACAGTGCTGGATACATTCTGCAATGCTTAAGCAATGGAGAGTTGTGTCCGTCTTTGGTGTATTTTTACACCCCTCATTTCAGAGTGTTTAAGGCAATGGCTAGGGCATCTATTCCTTAAAGCCATGTTGGATAAATATGTGACTCTAATCCTCTATACTTCAATCTATTTGTAGGGTCTTATTCCAGCTTCATGACTAAAGTCCTTTCTTTACCTCAGATTCATGGTGAAAATACAGTAAGACACATTTATCTGATATCGTGGAACATGAGTATGATTTGGGGCCGAATAGAAGTCAAAATTTCTGGATTTTCTACTAGCTATGTGAATTGAAGGGAAACTAAAGCCTGCTGGTGTCTGTACTTCCCTATCTGTAAAACAGGGATATGGATATATTTGTATCTTATGACATATAATTACAAAGTCTGTGACAAATCTTAGAAATTCAACTGTGAGATAGCATGTAAGCGCATAATATTAATGTTTTATGATCTCCCTAAATTGTTTCTTAGGGATATCTTTAATAAGAAGGATATAGTGAGATCAAAATAAACCTTTTTTCACACCAAATATTTTTTTAGAACCCAAAGTAAAAGTTGTTTCCACCAAATGCCATCTCTGCTACCATCTGGAAAATCACATTTTCTGAAGCTTTCCTTCTCTTTATCATCTGTAACTAAAACTATAAAATAGGAAGACATCCCTGGTTTAATTAACATCCCTGTAGTTCAAAAGCTGATCTTAGTAATGGGAGGCAATTATAGCCTCTCTTGAAGGATAGTCAGGTGGAACTAACCCAGCATCAATCTGGTGAAGACACTTCCCTTTCCAGGTAATTTGGAAACTGCTTTTTATGATGAACAGACTACCTAGCTCAATACAGCAGGTATTACAACATACAATACAACATCTCTTTCCTTTATTACCTGGAAAAGAACCTCCTATTTTGAGTTTTGTGCTTCTTCTGTAAAGTGGTTTTTACAACCCAGCCATCAACAAATACCAACTGAACTAAGAATAAACTTGTTGCTTTTTGAAGGGGATTCCTGCTGGTTTTCTCGGTTTATTTTCCTTGTCTACTCTTGCTTTGCATTTTGAAGATTGCCTGGTGCTCATATTTTAGTTGCAGAAAGAGTGCAGACTCTGAGATGCAGCCCTATCCTGAGAGGAAGGCAGAATTCTGGGTTTTGCACATCAACACTGGAGTGGCAGAGCTACAGAAGGTGCAGAGAAGGAGATGGAAATGACCGAGGAAATATGACTTCTGCTTTATGAGTTAAAAAGACTGTGCCTTCAGTTCAGACAGGAAAAAGCTGAGAGCAGAGATAAAGCTGAGTTTAGCTGAAAACACAAAGGTGGTAGATAAGGAAGATTTAGAACTTCAAATCTGTAACTAAGGTGTTCTAGCTGAAACAAGGAGATATCCTTGAAATTAAAACGTACCTTTTTTACATAGCAGATAGTGAACTTCTGGAATTTGTTGCCACAGGAGAATGAAAAGGTATGCAGTGTCAGCAGTTTTGAAAAAGAATTAGACAAATTTAGAGCAGCAGGTCCATGACCTGAGTCTAAAGGTGATGGGCAGGGCTCCTCAGTGGTCTTGCCTCAGTGGTATCTCATATCAGATCTGTCCTCCAGCTTCAGATCTGTAAGAATGTGGGTCTGCTGAATACCCTGTGTTTTATCTTCCAGCCATCTATGAGTATCCTGATACCTCAGGGGTCTGGTATAAAGCTAGATGATTATTTCTGGAAAACTGATTTAAACCCTCAATATCTCCAATGCAGGCACCTACACTGGAGACAGTCACTCAAGGTGACTATCATGATTAGGAGATCTTCATTTGGCTGTTTACATGTAGATGTCTGCCAGTGCTGTGGGTGTCTAAACTCTTCTTCAGTCAACAGATGTCTAGTCAGTCTAATGGGGACCTAATGAACATGATCAATGAGCAGTCAGAAATGTTATTTCATCTTGCCAGACTTGGGATGGTCAGTGAAATAACTCACTACTGCCCGTTTGCATAGAATTTTTTTTGACTTATAATGGGAGTTTGGACACATAGAACACATGCAGATACATAAATGTAGGTATATTAATCTTGAACAGAGTTCTGTCCCAAGATTTCTAATATAATGATTGTAGAGAAATAGTTGTCTCCTGAGAATAACTCACTGACCTGTTTTAGATACCCCTGTGTACACGACAGGAACTGCCCTTGTGAAGCACATAGTTCTACTCACTGACTGTAAAAGGACTCTAGATAGTGGTACCCACATGGTGAATGGACAAGACAGCCAAGTGGATCCCAGCCATGTCATTTTGGAGACTTTGGTACAGTCTCTTAAAATCTCAGCTGTAAGAAATGTAGATTTTTAAAGCAATGTAATCTGAATAGGTGTAATTATAATATCAAAACAGCCCCCCTGCTTATGGTTTGATTTAGAATAAAGGCTTAGTCATGATTTTACCATCTGAAAACTATGCTGTGAAATGTGGTACATCCTCTGTCCTTGGGTTAGTTTAACATCCTGATGAAATTACCTTTGCCATTCTAACTGTCAAAGCTGTAAAACTATGGCACAAGCTGGTAAGTTGTTTATTTTTCCAGTACGTAAAGGTAGAATGGGCATTAAATCCCTAAATTCCTATGGTGTTCCAGCAATGAATCACTTTCATTAGGTGTCTAGGAGAAAGACTTATTTGGTATGGGAGAGTTTGAAAAGGAATTTCTTTGGCTGGTGGGCCTGTGGATGTTGTGAACTCCATGCTGTCGGTTGACACAAAATTTGGATGCCATCACTATACTCTGGTTTTGGGACAGAGCAACACCAGCTACTGTCAAAAACACTCTAGGAAAGTCCATCTATTTCCAAAGTTTCCACTTTTGCCTGTGACACTGAACAGACGTGAAATATTTCAGTTAATCAATGCGATATAACCTTGTTTAGGAGAATTGTTTGAGGTAGAATGGGTTGCCCATTCTTTCACCTTCCCCACTCCTGTGTGAGCATTGTTGTTCTGTGCCTTATTCACCTCAGACACAGGGCGAGGGTGAGGAGACAGGGCAAGATGGTGTGACTGCAGTGTCCCTGCAGCTTTGGATCTGGCTGTGGCGTCAGAGCGCTTTGCGTGGCTTGCATGATGGGGGAGCCGTGGCCATCACGTGCCCTGCTGACTGTCCTGTGTTTCCATCCTGCCTCCCAGGTTACGGGCACGCTGCCCCAGGGACGGACGCGGGGAAGGCCTTCTGCATGTTCTACGCAGTCCTGGGGATCCCACTGACACTTGTCATGTTCCAGAGCCTGGGCGAGCGCATGAACACCTTCGTCAAGTACCTCTTGAAACGCATCAAAAAGTGCTGTGGCATGAGGAGCACCGAGGTCTCCATGGAAAACATGGTCACTGTGGGTTTCTTCTCCTGCATGGGGACACTCTGCATTGGAGCAGCAGCCTTTTCCCAGTATGAGGAATGGAGCTTTTTCCATGCTTACTATTACTGCTTTATAACATTGACTACGATAGGGTTTGGAGACTATGTGGCCCTGCAGACCAAAGGGGCCCTTCAAAAGAAGCCTCTCTACGTGGCTTTTAGCTTTATGTACATTCTAGTGGGGTTGACAGTCATCGGGGCATTTCTAAATCTGGTTGTTCTCAGGTTCTTGACCATGAACAGTGAGGATGAGAGGAGGGATGCTGAGGAACGGGCGTCCCTGGCAGGGAACCGCAACAGCATGATTATCCACATCCAAGAGGACTCCCAGCACGGTCGGCCGCGGTACAAGGCCGAAGTAACAGACCTTCAGTCAGTTTGTTCCTGCATGTGTTACAGGTCCCACGAGTACACCAGCCGGGTGGTGTCCCACCAAAATTCGTTCAGCTCGAAGCTGAACCCCCAGTACTTTCACTCCATCTCTTACAAGATAGAGGAGATCTCGCCAAGCACATTAAAAAACAGCCTTTTCCCATCTCCTGTCAGCTCCATCTCACCTGGGTTGCACAGCTTTACAGATAACCACAGGCTGATGAAACGGCGAAAGTCCATTTAAAGGGATTTGTCTTATTTTGCTTCCTTGTTTTTCCCAGTTCTTTGTTGTTTTGGGTTTTTTGTTCCTTGAGTGAGACGGAGTGAGGCCAAAGGGAGTAGATCAAGCCAGTCCTCCTCTGAGACTCAGCTCTTGAGCATGAAGCATGGATTATTACTGTTCCAGCAAAGTATGCCTTACATTACCCCCTTGGTGGATGTCAGAGGATTCAAGGTGATGTGAAGTGGGTACCAAATCCAAAGTTGCACACACAGCTGGGAGCCTTCATGTGCCACTGGCACTCCTGACCTAACTTCTCTCCTCACGAGCAGGTTGCAGTGTGTGTGCGTGTGCCTGTGTGAGTGCCGCGTGCGTGTGCGTGTGTGTGCGCGTGCAATTCCACAACCAGTGCCATGTGACAAAAATTAAAGCATCAGGTATTATTTTTTCTTTTGCCCTTGAAGCAATTGTGTTCCAGCCTGCTTTTTTAGATTGCTTCCAAAAGGAATGGGGAGGGTGGGAGGGGAGCCAATTTGTTCTGTTTTTTTGGGTTTTTTTGCCAAGACAAGCATGCGCCATAAGCAGTCAATATACCAGGTGTATCATGGTAAATTTTTTAATGCTAGATTTTAGACTGTATTAACATTAAAAAGGCAGGAGAAGATGGATCATTCTAGCTTGCCAGTTCAAAATTAAAAAAAAAAAAAGCATGCACTTTGTAAAACTGGTATGCATAATAAAAACACAAGAAAAACTAGCAATGGAATTAATAATCAAAAGCAAATAATCATATTAATTTAACTATATTTAATTTTCTAATTTTCAACTGTTCCAACGATTTGCAAGCAAAATTTTTAGGATAAATTGGGAGAATTGTTGGAACAGGAGAGTGTATTTTGTTACTTTAATTTTATTTATAAATTATTATTATTATTATTATTATTATTACTATTATTACTATTTTTATTATTGTTATTATTTTGTGCAGCAATTACCTGCATGAATAGGTTTTATATTTTTTGGAATGCTTGGTTAAGATGGGTATAAATAGGAGGATGTATATTTTTTCTTATATAATAGTGACAGGGCATTCCTTGTTTTAAATAAAAAAAAATGATGATTGTCTCTAAATGCTTTTGATTTGTAAATAATGGAAAGCCTTTGTTGGTCTCAGGAAGATTTCAAGGGACAGTATCTTGTGTTTGGCTCACTGGGAACTTGTGAGATTAGATGTGATATTGCTTCTTTTGCTAGGCAAAGGCAAAAATGCGTTTAGCAGTAACAGGCAAAAAATAGCTTTACTCCAGTGTTTGGAGGGTAACAGCAGGAACAGTTGTGTTGGCAAGCTGTAGTGGAGGATGTTGAGACCATGTCATAGAGTTGTTCCTTGGACATTGTCCATCTCTCAGTTGTTCATCTGGACCAAACAGACTTTACAGAACTTAATTAGAGGCCTAATCCAGCTCCCTTTTAAGAGAATAGGAATTTTCAGTGATTACATGGGATTTAGTGCTTTTGGAGATTTATCTTTGATTTTTGGATAACACTGGGAGTTTTATGGACCTGCACCTTTGTCTCTGATATAATTCTTTCTTTTAAATTGCTTTCCGTGTTAATTTGCCATACAAAACCCATTTATTTTTTGCACTAATCACCTCCTGCTGATTCTACCATTTTCTGCTCTCAGCGTAAAAGCAATAATCCTTTTTTTACCCTTAAAAATAGATGATGTGTGCCCAGCTCTGAGTTCTGTGTGCTGATGGGTGTTGATACCCTCTCAAAGAGGCATCTATAAAGCGCATTAATAGGGAGAAATAAGGAGTGTCATTCCTCCTCTGTTGTCTTCTTGGCTTTAAATTATTAACTATCAAATATGCTCAAGTTCTCCACATCTGTCTTTCAATAAGAAACGACAAGCAAGTTATCCATGACTTTGACTCCGTTACGCAGCTTCCTTTGGGTGTAGAAATTGCTGTGGCATGAAATCCTCCTTTAAGATTGGCGAAGAACCAACAGGGTTCTTAATGAGGATGGATGAGGATGGACTTTTTCAGAGTAATGTGTGGGGCATGCTGATTGCATTAATGCTGTGTTGCCTTGTCCTAGGGCAAATGCTGATGGCAGAAGGATCGAAGCAAGAATACCTAAAAAGCAGTTTCAGGATGTGTTAAACCACCTCAGTGTTTGACACCCCGAAATCTGCTTCCCCTGACAGCCCATAGGGTTCACAGTGCTCTCCAAATTCATTTTTTTCATATTTGCTTGTTATCCCAGAAGTGCAAATAAATGTATGTCTCTTTTCCTGATACAGAGATAAGAAGAAGTATGCCTGAAATATGCACCTCTATATCATGTACAGCTGCTGGGTGTATTTGACACTGGAGAGAAGCAGGAAAATTTTGGGGTTTTGCAGAATTCGAGTTAATTCTGTGCCTGGCAAAGGAGATTTTGGTAACAGGACTTTTAGCAAAACCTTTAAAAAGAAAAAAGCAGTTGCATCTTATAAAACACTGCATATATTTTTTTTTCTTTTCCTTTAAGAAAAGAAGAAACTATTATTTCTGCTGCATATAAAAATCTTCTTTAAATGTTCTATAAAACATGTTGAACTGGAGAGGCTGGAAACTTTACATACTCTAGCTGATTTGTTACTCAATCTTCCCTCTGGAACCATAAATGAAGAGTAAATTTAATACACGAGGTGTTTAACCAGGGGAGAAACTTACCTCAGCATGTCCTGGGTTATCTGCCACTTAGAGTCTTTGCATCAAAACTCAATGGCTTTATAATAGCTCTGCTTTAGCTTAGTTGAAGTCTGTAGATGTAGTTGAAGAAATCTGTGTATGTTGTTATGAAGGAGCCAGAGTAGATGTCCGTAGCCATACTTTTAAATTTAAAAGATATAATGAGTGTGTATGTGGGAAAGTATTTTGCTTGAATGTATCTGCATTCCTTGGGATTTTCAAATATGCTTATTTATTTTATTTTCTGACTGAGAAGCTCACAATTCTGTCCAAAAATTCTCTATTTTTGCCACACATGGGATTTTAAAGTAGCAGGATGTTTCATTTGCCAGGAAACTTGCAGGACTTTGCTTTGTGAGCAGCCAGACACAAGAATTCTCACGTGTGCACATCAGAACACGAGGCAAAATCTGCCTCTCTCCTTAGTTGTTTCCATGGTTCTTGACTGATGTGTGAATAATGGCTTGGGCTGTCTGGAACTGGAACGGACTGAATCATGAAAGGGAAGCTTTTGTCCAAGGTTAATCCCAGCTTTTCAGTTAAACGTGAAAAATCAGTCAGCGAAAGGTGAGCTGACTTTTGTCGGTTCTGTCTCTGACTGACTTCTTATTGCCCTACATGTTTTCTTCTCACAGCACTGCTTTTCACAGAATATTTTTGCTAGTACATTATTGGGTTTATTCCACTTAAGATATTATCTCTTTCAGAACAACTTCTCTTGCTCGCTCTTTTGAAATTCAGCTATGAGCAGGTAGTAGTGGTGCTGCTTATGACTAGACATCCTAATGTCTGCAATCTCTTTGTGATGCACTCTCATTCCCCAGAGTCTCATTTCCCCTACCCTTCCCTATTATTAAGCATTAGAAATAATAATAATAAATCAGATTAGTCTATTTATGTCACACTAATGTGCTCTTCATCAAAACAACACAAATTTAGCTCCCTGCTGTCAACTTTGATTATATAACAACCCTATTATCCTATAATATTTCATATTATCATCAAAGGGAAAAATCAGTTTGATCAGTGAAGCACCAAAATAGCTTTGACTGATCATGCTGTGATATGGAAACAAGAGGAAACCTAATAGAACAATGCAAGCACAAGTCTCCACTTGTTCTTCATTACTGTATAAGGAATATCCTGACTGATCTAACAGGCAGTGCT